>JZKD02S1260254.1:242224-281527 GCA_000966675.3 Picea glauca
CTTGGCCGTTCAGATTTGCGTGCGTCTTATCACATCGTGCCTAAATTTCACATCGCTCATCTGACTTAGGATAAAATCCAATTTGTGGTTTTTTTTCCCTCTTCTTTCCATTTTTCACCAAAGGGCCAATTTCTTAGGAAAACACCCCCCTTTACAAATAAATGTGATAACATTAGGCTCCATGGGGGATGGATTGCTCCCTATGAGATGCCAAGAAATCTTGTGCAGTTTCAGTGCCTTGCTGTTGGTATAAGGAGTCACCTATAAACTGAAAACCTAAGAAAAACCAATATTTACAAAGACATGTGAGCCACTTATGGCTCAAATAAATAACTTCTTCAGAAAATGCCCATTTACAGGGTCACCAAAAGCTTCATCACCCTCCAAATTTTGCAACTTGTAGGTATTATTTGAAAATATCTCAGAAACTTTAAAGGGCCCAATCCAGAGGGCTTAAAATTTACCATGCTTTCCTTTGTCCTGTCTCGGTGCATCCCATTTAAGTACTAGATCTCCTAGTTGGAAATTTTCTTTTCTACTCTTCCTGTCGAAGGCCTGCTTGATTTTCTATTGATTTTCATGCGCCCTATCCATCACCTACTCTCTAGTGTGTTCAACTTCTACGAGTTGATGAATTCTTCTTATCATATCATCAGGCTCTCCTTGATAATTCTGAAAGAATTTTACCATAGGCAGAGCGAGATGAGAAGGGAATATTGCCTCAAATCCATATACAAGTTGAAAAGGAGATGTGCCTAGAGACCTCTTCGTTGTCACTCTGTCATCCCACAGAGAAAATATGAGCTTTGAATCCCAGGCCTTCTTATTATCCTCTAGCAGTCTTTTGATAATTATTATAAGGCTCTTGTTAGAGGACTCTTCCATCCCATTTCCTTGGGGGTAGTAGGGGGTAGAGTGGATTAATGAAATCCTAAATTGTTCACAGAATTTGATCAATGGCTCAGACTTGAGGGATGCAATATTATCAGTGATGATTATGTTCGGACAACCAAACCTTTCCATAGTATCTTCAAGAAAATCAATGATTACTTTGTGTGAAGCACTCCTTGTGGGGATAGATTCTATCCATTTGGTGAAATAATCTATTGTAGTTAAGATCCACCTGTGCTAACCACTTGAAACAAGATGAATTTCCCCAATGAAGTCCATCCCTTGTTGCTGGAAGGGTCTTACAGCTACCACAAGCTTCAATGGCAGAGACTTGAGTTGCTGCTTTCTTGAGAATTTTTGACATTTGATACATGCTTTGATATTTGTGTAGACATCAGTGAATAGGTTAGGCCAGAAGTACCCATCCTTGAGAATTTTATAGGCTGTGGTCCTCCAGAAGTGATGTCCCCCACACAGGCTCTCATGAAAATCAAACATAATTTTTTGGGCCTCCTGTGGGTCTAAGCATCTCAAAAGTACTCCTAGAGGGTCTTTCCAATACAAGACCTGGTCAATAAGAAAATATCTAATTTCTTTGAGCTTTAAAGTTCTTGCCTTGGCTTTCCCCATTCCATCAGAAGGCCTTAACTCTTACAGAAAAAATATAATGTCTTTGTACCAGGTACATTCTGCCAATGGAAGGCTATCCTGTGGATTTTTATCAAAAAACTTGGTTTGCTGATTTTCTGAGCAAGTGTTGATGAAGTTTACCTCCAAAGATCTGCAATTATATTCGACCAACAACTTGGCTAAACCTTGGCCTTTAACTATCTTGGTGGGATTTATTTCCAGATCAAATTTAGGGATTTTGGCAATCTATTTTCTCCTTCTCTCGTCTATGTTAGGCTAAATGATAATGTCCTTCACAAAAGATAAAGGAACATAGGCAATGATCTTTGAATGAAAAACATTGACTCTGAAAACTTTGAGAGATTTCACCAATGCATATTCCTGTTTTTCCATGATATCATATTTTACCTCGGCATCCCTCAGTGCTCTACTGAAAAAAGAAATGAGCTGCTCCAGCCCTTCAGTATTATTCTGCAACAAAACAACTGTCACTGTATCAAACGAAGCAAAATAAAAAATCAAAAAATCCTTATAATAATTGGGACTGATCAACACAGGTCCCTCAGTCAATGCTTTTTTGACTTGGTTGAAGGATTATCTAGATTCAACAATCCACTTCACTTCATTTCCCTTCCTGAGCATGGTTGTGATATGCTTCACCAATTAAACAAAATTTAAGACAAACCTTCTCAAAAAATTAATTTTTCCCAGGAAGGACTGAACTTCCTTCCTGGATCTAGGAAGTGAAAAGGCTTGTATAGATTCCACCCTTCTTGAATCAATCCTGACCCCCTCAGCTGATACTATGTGCCCCAACAATTTTCCCTCTTTCATGGCAAATAAAGACTTATTGGGATTTAGGGAGAGACCAAATTTTATGCGTTTCAGGAATATCCTTCTTAGATGCTAACAATGTTCTTTATCAGATCTGGAGAAAACTGTAATTTTATCCATGTAGACGACTACAAATTTTTCCTTTTCTCCAATGAAGGCGATGTCCATGGCTCGCTGAAAGGTTTCTCCTGCGTTCATTAATCCAAATGGCATTTTGGCATACATGAATGTACCCCAGGGAGTGGTGAAGGTTGTCTTTTCTCTGTCTTCAGGAAGAACAAAGATCTGATTGTATCCAGAAAAACCATCAATTGTGGAAATCATGGATGCACCTGTCACCCTATGCAATATGTGTTCCATCTTTGGAAAAGGGTAATTGTCCTTCTTAGAGCTTCTGTTCAGATTCCTGAAATCAACACACAATCTGATTTATCCATTCTTGTTTCTTACTGGGACCAGGTTGGCTACCCATTCAAAATATCTTAGGGGAACAATGATTTGGGCATCCAACAACTTCTTCACCTCTCTTTCCATAATAGGTAGAAACATAGGATTTATCTGTCTCAATTTCTACCTAAATGGTTTGGTCTCTTCCTTCAGTGGAATCTTATGCTCAATAACGCTGGTATCATATGTCCTGAGGTCTTCATAGGTCTAGGCAAACACATCAACAAATTCTTTTAATAACTCAACATATTTGGCCCTCTTCTTTCTTGACAAGATTTTTGACAACTTGACAAACTTTGGATCCTCCTCTATGCCAATATTGCACTCAGCTACATCAACATCTTGGTTTGAAGCTTTACTCTTTACTGCCACATCATTTCTTTCAAACAATCTTTCCAAAGGGACTTGTCCCTTTGGGATGTGATTTCTAGGAAATGGCACAATATGATCAACAATTTTGTTCAGAAAAACATCAGGATGGAGATCTATGTCAGAAGTTGTGTCTTGATCAATATGTAATGCTGAAATATACTCAATTGTTTCTAGGAATATTTTGATTTCAATATCATCCTCAAACACTTTCCAATTCTTGACATTGTCAAGTATGGAGGGTCTATATTTTACTTCTATATCATACCTGAGTTTAGGTGGCAGGGGGATTCTGAAATTACTTGTTGAGGCAACAAAAGAATCAGCCATGATGTTTTCTCCTCTTGGAATAAATGAAATGTTGAAAGCCAGGAAAAAACTGTCAATGAGGTCCCATCATTTCTATATGATCTAAGTTCAGGGTGTTTCGCCTGATAAATATTTATGATCTTTTGGATAATCAATTGCGCATTGCCAAACACTGATATCTCTTTATTTAATCCCCATGTCTTTTGCATCCCTCAAACCCAAAACAAGAGCTTCATACTCTGCCACATTGTTTGTAGCTTCAAATTCTAACTTGTATGAAAGAGATATGATCTCTTGAACAGGTGAAACAAAGACAACTCCAACACCAACAACATCCTTAGAGGAGGTTCCATCAAAGAACATTTTTCAAACAGAGGTGGTGGAAAAAGAAAATTCATGAAAAACCATGGGTTGCTTTTTGAGCTTTAAAGGAGGCTCGGGAGCATCAATGAACTGCAATAAAATAGACCCCAACTCAGTGTCAAGTGCAAATATAGGATGGTTGGTGGGGTTAGATTGATCACTAATAATATAGGCTAGCTGAGCTTCTTTGTACAGTCTTCTATGCTCCCCTCCAAAGACTGGAATGGTAGCATATGTGAGGTCCATCTGCAAGGTTCCCCCAAGTCTTTTTATCCAAGATCTTGACAAGATCATGCCAAACTTGGGAGGAACATCAACTACCACAATATACATGACCACACTTTTCATGGGCAGTGGGAACAAGGTCACAAACAAATCTTTGATAACTCCAAGACATTGCACTCTTCTCGAATCAAAATAATACAAATCACGATAAGCCTTTGTGATTTCTAGTCCAAGTTCTTCTATGATAGTTTTGGGCATGAGATTATGATATGCCACTGATTCCATCAGATAATTATGTAGCACCTTATCATGTATGTTCAGGGATGTATAAAAGGGAGGAGATGAATCATCTCTATCTTCTACCATAGGACCTACGATGACTACTGACTTTTCATCTTGGAGATTTTTTGAGTGTGTGGAATGGAAAGATGGTTCATATTGCAACAACTTAGAGATGGATTTTTTGAAATCTCCATGCTTGATGAGCTCTGAAAGGGGTATATGGATCCTGATATTTTGAATTTCATGCTCAAAGCTAAAATAGGAGGGGGGTCTTAGAATTTGTTTTACTTCTGGGACAAGACCTTTGGCCACTGGTGGGGGGTTTTGTGATTTCTTTTCCTTTTTGTTGTTTGCTACATCTTTGGCAGGAATATCTTCTCTAGAAGGCTGATCAAGGATGTCAGACCTCCCTTCTTTATTGTTTGAACTGAGGTTATATTTATTTGGAGTACTATAGGTCTTTTCCACCTTACTCAGCTCATTTATTTGACTATCTCAGAGAGACTCCTCATATGCAGATTAAGTTAAATGGGGAAATGGGGAGGTGTCTCCAAGACAATGAATTTTAGGATCCAACTCTTCTTCCTCAACTTCCCCCTCAACAACAAGGTTATTTGGGAGAGGGTTTGGATTTTCTGATCATCCCTATCTCTGTTTCTGGGTTCTCTTGGGAGAATTTGTGGGGCATTGTTTGGTCTTCTAAAGTTTCCTCTATTATCAACATGCTAAGGATTTCTGTATGTATTCTTCCCCTCTACTTCCAACCTTTCCATCCTAGTTGAAAGTTATTTTAGCAACTTTCTTACTTCATCCATTTGAGGGGGGGAAGCGGAGGAACCAGAGGTGGAGGCTTCAGATCTTCCCCTTGGTATGTCTCTGTCAGCCTTATTCCCTAGTCAATTAGCTGCCAATATGTTAGAATCCACTTCCAGGGTTGCATATTGCATATGATCCAAGGAAGTAGCTCTTCTCTCTCTTAACAAGAGGTAGAAATCAGGGTCAAAAGCACTAGCATAAGTGATTTTGGCAGAGGCTTCTGTAGGCTTTATCTCGGCAGGGATTTTATTGTACATCTTGTTGAATCATTTGGAGAAGTCAGAGACAGATTCTCCCTCTTTTCTCTTTATGGACCCAAACTGTGTGATATAATACATAAAGTCTTTATTATCCCCCCATTGTCTCAAGAAAACATCATCTAAAGCCTCAATCCCAGTGATGGATCCAGGGGTCAATCGCCTAAACCATTTTATAACCTCATCATCAAGGCTTTAGACAAAGACTCTCATCCAAACATATTCATTTTCAATATTCAGATTGTCTGCATAATTGTTGAAGGCAATGAGGTGCTCTTCAACAATTATGCCTTCTTCTCCAGTGAATTTAGGCATGTATTTTAGGTAATCTCCAACAGGGAGAGCATTCATGGGATGAGGTAAGACCAGGGGGGCATATCTAGCAGCCACTATGGCATCCATTTTGTTTCTAGGAGGATTATACCTTTCCATAGGGATGATAGGTGGAGGAGAATGAGGAGGATATGGAGTTCGAGAAGGAGAGACTGTAAGTGAGCTTCCATGAGGGAAAGGAAACAACAGAGGATTTGAAGGAAAATCTACAGGACTTGAGGGAAAAAAGGTGTACCTTTCTATAGTAGCAACAACAATTATAGGAGGAGGGCTGGTAAAGCCCGGGGTAGGAAAATATTCTAATGTGTTCGGCCTAAAACATGGTACAACTTCAGGGGAGAGGGAAGTAACAAGGCTTTCTCTTCCCAATCCCAGACCAGGAGGGGAAAACTCAATAGGAAGAATCCCAAAATTTAAACTTCGGGAAACTCTAACAGATAGTATAATAGTAGAAGGATATGCAAAAATTAGAGTTCCTATATGAAGATAATTAAAATCATCAGAAATACCTGGTTCATAAGAAGAAGTGCATTCTTGAAGGGCCTTTCCCTTTCTGATAATTTTCTCTGGGTCCTCTTCAGGGGTTCCTAAAGAAAGCTGTGGAGTAGACCTCATGTGTCTACCTCTAGAATCAATGGTTATTATATCTAATGCACCTTTAGAATCAAAATCTCGTTGTTGTTCTATCCTGGGAAAAGTCTTCAATTCATTCCCCAACAACGACACTAGAAATGTTAGCGTTGGAAGTCACCTCTGGATTGCAGCTAAAGTAAGCTCAAGGCCCATCAATCTGTATCACAGTGAATAATTTTAAAGGGGGGTGTAATGGGTGTGGACTCATGATTATATCACTCTAACTCAGAAAAATTGGGTTGGTATGCATAGATAAATGAGGTCTTGGTATAACTTTAGTTAGTATGTTTGTATAGTGGTGAGTAGGTGGAAGAGCATGAGGAAAATATGAAGGTATGCTATGTATATCTGGTCTTCCAACAGCCTTCGGAGGAAATGCTTCAGATATGATAACTTCAAGAAACCGAAAATGCTACAACAATACTGCAATCAAACCTACATTACATTACAGTCACAACAACTCGAGTGGATCATCCATGCCCAAGGTTTTGGTATCAAGAGTGAAAGAGATGAAAGAGAAAGATGGTTGCAATTAAACAAGAAGTCTCAAGTAAGAATACATAACCATAGAACCAGGGGCCTAATTAAAACTTTACAAAATAGGAGCGTAGCTCTACCATCGACACTAAAATTTTTTGAGAATGACTCCTATATACTCAGAGAAAAACCACAACAGCAAGCTCGAGTCATCGCATTGAAGGTGTTGCATCTGCATGCCTCTTATCATACTGTGCATGCAGTCTCTGATCAGACGTGAAATTCAGTCAGATGCAATCATGTTTCAGAACGGATCTGTAGATGAGTCAACTAGCTGACAGTCCTTTCTCATGCTTTCCATTTATAGTGGAAATGATGTTCAACTGCCACCACCTTCTTCAATAAATTATTCATCAGGATAGGGGAGGGTTGAGTCAACAACTCTGTACCTGTAGGATGTGGCTTCCTCTCCATTCTTCCATTTAGGTCTACTTTGGAGTTCGTGGCGAGACTAGCAGAAAGACGTGGATGAGGATCTGGCAGGGGAAATTGGCATGATTGACGTGGAGATGAGATGAGAGGTAGCCATGAGGACAGACATAGCAGAGGAAAGGTGATTGGGAAAGCACGATTGACAGATCACGAGCACTGAAGCATAAAGACACAACGTCGGGTGGCCCAAGAAGGTGACATGGAAACAGAGTGGAGACTGCAATGGCAGGTGCAGTAGGGGTAATCCACCTAGGTGGAGGTGAGAGGGAATATGAGTGGAGAATACATGGCAAGAGATGATAGGCAGAAGTGAAAAAGGGATATGACATAGAGGTGAGTAGCAGATAGGTGTGCAGTAGTGGAAGGTGGAAAGGGAGAGGGAGATGTGATAGGCAGAGGAGAGAGACAGATTGGGAGACATATGTCGAAAGGAGCGACGACGATAAGTGAGGGTGTTAAGAGGTCTACTCGGAGGGGGGGTAGCGGTAGGTGGTAAATTTTGGGGGGGTTTGAGTTAATGAGGATGCACCATGACAGTGTGGGGCCCACATTCAAAAATCACTAACTCAGACCTCCCCCCTCGTTAAAGGCAGAATGCTGGGGGGTTCTGATATAGATCTTGGGTGGTAGATCTAGGTACACAGATCCCGACCGCCCATATTTGCGTGTGTTAGCACCTCATGCCCAAAGGTCACATCGCTCATCCGACTTAGGATAAAAGCCATTTTCTAGGTTTTTTTCCCTCTTTCTTACCATTTTTCACCAAAGGGCCAATTTCTTAGGAAAACACCCCCCTTTACAAATAAATGTGATAACACATGTCATACAAGCAACTGGGACACCTTCTGTGCTACATGACCTCCAATCCATCCTCTCTAAACATAAAGTTTTTTTTTCCACTCCCCAAGGACTCCCAACTTCTCGTGGTGTTCATGATCATTCCATTCCCCTTGTCCCAGGAAGCCTTCCTCCCAATATTCGTCCCTATTGTCAACCCCTTTCGCAAAAAATTGAAATTGAGAAAATGGTTTAAGAACTGCTTAACGCAGGTGTTATCCACCTTAGTATGAGTCCCTACTCTTCTCATGTGTTCATGACCATGAAGAAAGAAAGCTCTTGGCGCATGTGTCCTGATTTCCACTTCCTCAACAAACTCACCATTAAAGACAAATTTCCCATTCCTGTCATTGATGACCTCTTGGATGAATTGAGTGGCGCCCAATTATTTACTAAACTTGATCTTCATTCTGACTACCACCAGATCCATATGAAAGAGATAGACATTCCTAAGAGTTCCTTTAGAACTCATGAGGGCCACTATGAGTTTTTGGTCGTGCCCTTTGGTTTGTGTAATTCTCCCTCCACTTTCCAAAGCCTCATGAATCATTTCTTTCATCCTTTTCTCCGTCATTTTGTCTTAGTTTTCTTTGATGATATACTCATCTACAGAAAAACTTGGACAGACCATCTTTCTCATGTGGATTGAGTTCTCCATTTAATATCTCAGCACCAACTTTTCCTGAAATAATCTAAATGTGATTTTGGTGCCTCAGAAGTCGAATACGTGGGTCACCTTGTTGGCAAGCATGACGTCAGGGTGGATCCTAAAAAGATTGAATCTATGAAAGACTAGCCTCACCCAAAGACTCTCAAAAGCTTGCATGGATTTCTGGGCTTAACAGGTTATTATTGCAAGTTTGTTAAGAACTATGGAAAGATTGTGGCCCCTCTCACTGCACTCCTTAAAAAGAATTCTTTCACCTGGACTCCAATAGTTTCTCAGGATTTTCAAACTTTGAAGATGGCCATGTGCACCACTCCAGTCCTGGCACTTCTTGATTTCACAAAGACCTTTTTCCTAGAATTTGATGCTTCAGGAAAAGGAATTGGAGTTGTCCTTATGAAAGAGGGTTGACCTTTGGCCTTTACCAACAAACAACTGTCTGAACAAAATTTGGGCAAATCAATCTATGAAAAGGAAATGTTAGCTATTCTGCATGTCATTGATCTTTGGCGCCCTTATCTATTGGGGTAACACTTCCATAGCAACAAAAATGGGTGACTAAGTTCTTTGGATATGATTATGAGATCATTTACAAGAAAGGAAAAAACAATGTGGTTGCGGATGTACTTTCCCGAAAATATGAAGATGAAGGGTTCCTTTTTTCTCTCTCCCTCATTGTACCAGATTGGTTCCAAGATGTTCGCCAAGAATGGCTACACTATCCCAAAAGTTCTCAATTGATACAACAATTGCAGTCCAATTCTCCAGTTTCCCTAGGGTACTCTTGGATCCATGATGAGCTTCGATACAAAGTTCATTTTTATTTAATTAAATAGTCAAAACTTAAATCCACGATACTTTTTGAGCTTCATGCTACACCCACATCTGGGCACTCAGGGTTTAACAAAACCTATGACAGGGTCAAACAATCTTTCTTCTGGGAGGGTATGAAACAAGATGTTCATAATTTTGTGGTTGAATTTGATGTGTGTCAATTCCACAAGGGAGAAACAGTCAAATCTCCTGGCACACTACAACCGCTTCTGATTCCACCTGCTATTTGGCGGGATGTCTCTATGGATTTTATTGTAGGCTTACCTAAA
Source organism: Picea glauca (assembly GCA_000966675.3). NCBI lineage: Eukaryota > Viridiplantae > Streptophyta > Pinopsida > Pinales > Pinaceae > Picea > Picea glauca. Next base: position 252,190 of record JZKD02S1260254.1, read on the forward strand.
TCGGGCAATAAATTAGTCATCATGGTGGCCATTGATAACCTTTCCAAGTATGCTCATTTATGTTCTCTTCAACACCCATTTACATCATCCACCGTGGCCCAACGTTTAATGGGTCAGGTCTTCAAGCTTCATGGCATGGCACATTCTATTGTTTCTGATTGTGACCAAACTTTCACCAACAATTTTTGGCAAGAATTGTTCAAGCTACAAGGCACCCAATTGCATCTCAGCACAACTTATCATCCCCAGACTGATGGTCAAACTGAAGTTGTCAACAAGTGTTTGGAAACATATTTGAGGTGTTTTGCATCAGAAAAGAAAAATCAATGGGCTCAATGGTTTCCACTAGCTGAATGGTGGTACAACACTTCATACCATACAACTACCTGCATGACTCCTTTTGAAGCAATATATGGAAAAAATCCACCTTCAATTCTCTCATATTTACAAGGTGTCTCGAAGGTCCAGGCGGTGGATTAAATGCTTACAATTCAAGAAACTATTCTACGTACCCTCAAAGATAATTTGGTCATGGCCCAGAATCACATGAAGAAAAAAGAAGATCAAGGTCGCTCCGAACGCCAATTTGTAGAAGGATATCAGGTGTTTATTTGGCTGCAACCTTACAAGAAAAATTCTCTGAAGGCTGACCATTGTCAGAAACTGGCACCCAAATTTTATGGTCCTTATACCATTCTCAAACGTGTGGGACATGTGGCGTATCAGTTAGCTTTGCCCATTCATTCTAAGCTACATCCTATTTTTCATGTTTCCTTCTTAAAGAAGGTGATTGGAACTAAGTGCCAAACTCAAACCAGCCTTCCCGAGTTGGACAGAGAAGGCTCCATTTGTCTACAACTATAAGCATTGTTGGACCAACGTGAGTGTTGCCTCCATCAACGAACCATCAAGGAAGTGTTAGTCCAATGGAAAGATACAACTCCAACAGATGCCACTTGGGAACCAGCTACCATTCTGCAACAATTTCCACATCTCAAGCCTTGAGGACAAGGTTGTTTTTAAGGGGGAGGACATGTTAGGGACCTAACCCCTCACGTAGTTAGAATAATATATTCCGATGTCATAAAGGTCAATATTAATAAGGCCTAACAATAATGAAGAATAAGTCGAATGTAAGAAGACCTAATAGAAGATTTCTCTCCTAGAAGGATCTTCCTCTAGATGGTTCTTTTGATAGACATATTTAGTATAAATAGGAGTTGAGGGTATGAGAACGGTTTTCTTGTATATTATTGTAATAGATCTCTGCTCAACTGGAGGTTGCCCCCTCGAAGAGGCAAGTGAACATTGCTCTCAGTAATCGAAGTCCTCATTCTGGTGTTATTCTGATATCATTATGGTGTTATTGTGGTGTTATTTTGGTTATATTGTTGTTTATCTGCCATTTCTAGCATTTTATTTATGTTATGCATACTTTTTATATCTAGAATATTACAAATTTAAATTTTTTTCATAGAAGTTAAATATTTCATGTTTTTCATTACTCACGCACCAAGCATAAATTTTTGGTTGTAGTATGATAGCTTCCATCTTTATTATTCAAGTCCTAGAAAATTTAAATGGTAACTTTAGGAATTTACCAGTAGTTACTAGACTTTACCATTTGTTCAACTTTGTCTAGAAAACATAGAATTACACATTTACATGTATAACTTCATGCAATTTATTTGTTTAAATTGTTTTCTAGAATATTACATTTCTTGGAAATAAAATTCTCCATCGTAAAACTATATTTTTACTAGTATTTACAAATCTCCTATTTACATGAATCTCTTTGCTATTTTGATGGAACAGTTACTGTTATCACTCCAAGAAACCCTTTGTGATTGTAGACCAAAGTGCTTGGTAACTTTAAGTAAAATTGTTTTTTGTGTTTATGAAATTGTGGATCAATGGGATAAATCAGTGACTAATGAGAAGAACAACTTATCAAGTATTCGAATAAACCAGTGCTTTTAGAAATCAATGATCAGATGGAGTAATTGGACAGGGTATGAAGAATACTAATCAAGATAACCAAATACAATAAATGCAGGGTCATACAAGATAGTAAGAAGTCTTTAAATTCGAATTTATGAGCTTTATAAGAAGATGACAGTTCTAAAAAGATGAACTAAATTGAATTAAAATACAGAGTAATACAGTATATGAGTAAATCTGATATTGATGGCAAAAGGAAACTGTGATTCTATTAGAAGATAAGAGCCTTATTACAATAGTCAAAATGTATCTAGAATCGAACCCCCCAATTCATCTCATATCTTCAGCTTTATAACTTTACAATAAAAGTTTAGATCCTAGAAGAATGGATCAAATATGCTAAAGATAGAAAGTCAAAACAATTTTACAAAAAGAGAGGAAGTGATCCTCAAAATGAGGTCAAATCCTCATTTCATGGTCTTTAGATCATGTAGAACCTTTGTGCTGTGCAAATAAGCCTTCCAAGGCTGTTTGATATCCTTTGATGAAGATAAATTCGAATTTGCCAAGTTTAGAAAAAAACCCTGATTTATTGCCCCCAAAATAAGTGTCAAATCAACCTGAAATCCTCCTCTAACTCCTTTGCATCAAAAGTGGATCTTAGATTTGACACTATAATTCAATATGTATCTTTGGAAAKCATTTTCAAGAGATTCRGTTGAGAAAAAWTTTGATCTGGGMAAAAATACACCTTCSCTGGCCAGTCTCAGGTTTCACCAGCTATTTCRCCTTAAKATTTGCTAGTTAGYTGGTGAAAGCTYTGCCTTTCAACAACTAATTGGTTATAATTTCRCCTTCTAAGMTGGTGAAAGTTMTGTTTTATCTTTGAGAAKAAATTATGCAGAGTAGCAATGATCCTGCATAKAGTGTTAGATTCTTTAGYAGCTGTATAATAAAGTGTTGTCGACATTTGATGTTTAAACCTCRGGTGACYTGMAATGAAAAGGAAATCCAAATACACAATTSTTGATATMTATGGCCRGAATTTGATAGTAGCACAAGAAGGATCTTCTTGCTAGGGCATATGGGTATTCCTATCATTATCTTGATCAATCTTCTTTGATCATTTCCTCAAGCTCAACAATACCAAATTCCTGGCAGATTCGTTGAAGCTCATCCATAGTAATTTGTGTGCTTCCATCGTTGTCAAAATAAGAAAAGGTAGAAAGAGATGCTCCTCATTGCAAACTCTGCAACAATGGTAGATTTGGTTTCCAAACTGGATTTATTTCTAGTGAATCTAGAGAGAAGACTGGACTTACGCATACCATAATTCCGAATCGAAACTACCTTAAGCAAAAAGTCATGATCATCATCTACTTTGTAAATCATCTCCACAAAGCACCAAACGAATTCTTGAGTATCCTCGAAAACCCAAGACCTGAATGAATAACTGTTAAATAGATAGGTACACAATGAATATTAGTATGATGCAAATCTTTACACTGATCTGGAAAATGGTTATTTGACTCAGATCTTTGCGTATCGGGTGCCCAAAATGTTGTCCTGTGGTTTGCACAAACCCAAACATTTCACCCCTGTACTTCTGGATTGGAAATGATAATGTCTTGGCGTGCATTGAAGATCACACAGGACGCATTGCTCATATGCCCTTACACTTTTAAACTAGATCTGGCAATCATAGATCTCTTCGAATCTGATCAAATGATAATGGAATACTGTCGAACTGTACATTAGGGATGCGAACCTGCACTTGTATCCAATCTGGAAATATTTCAACGGTGTAACGGAGCTGAAAAACGGTTTGTAGATTATTTCGGGTTAAGGCATAGTGAAGAAACTTGTCCTTTGTCTGTTCGCATGATTCCTTGTTATGTGTGATCAAATCCATGAGAATAATGGGAGTGTAGGCTCTTATCATCCAAGAGTCGGGATCAGAATTATTGCTCCTTGAGAATGAAAATTGATTCATAACCTCCTGTGTCTGATCATCAAGGCTTCCATTATAGTAGTCTTGTGTAAAAGTGGATCCCACCATCAACATGAACTCGTCTATGCCATCATTGCCCATGGCTCTGGTAAAATCAAGTTTGCTTCTCATAATGGCTCTATCCAGCTCATGTTCGGGAAACTGCAACATTCTATCCATATTTTTTTTTTTGTGGGCGACGTTGCATGTAGCTAGAAACGCAAATCTGAAAAGATCTATAACCTGTAGAGCATCTGAATGGGCGAGGAAATCCACTATAGGTACCCCACACATTTTATATGTGTCTTGAAATGTGTATTCGATGACAATTGATAAGAAATGAAAGAGCTTGTAGTGGCAATGATCCTAAACTGTGAGAGGTATACTTCCCAAACTGTAGATAAGCCCAACGGGAAAACTTTTTCCTGTGAACCCGTAGAATGTCATCTCCACTTCCAAGTGGAGAAGCCCTGATTTAACATCTCTTTTCATAAAAATTCTATCAATTTTGATTTGCTTACTGTGAGGAGGCGAACTTGTCAATGTCAGGTAAGGGGAATCGATGAAATTGAGAGAAGAAATGTCCACCTCGAACTGAGATTTCTCCCAAGATGACGTAGGGGGAAGATTAAAAATCCAATCATAAAATGTAGGAGGCATCATCGATCGAGTGGATTGAACTAGTTCATTTTGAGCGCTAATAGTTACCATGTTCAATTCTTTCCCTTTTGGACATTAGTTTACTATGTAAATCCTGGTAAAATTCCTTTCTTACCAAAATACTAATGAAACTTAATTAATTACAATGCATTCAATTCCTAATTTTCTTTTTATTTCAAATTAGTAACTTGAGCTTTATTCCTCCTTCTTTGTTCATTATTTATTTTAAAAATACTTTTGATTTCTTCAATATTTATCTTATTCTTTCAAGGATAAACAAAGGTATACACTTCCCTCTATCCTATCATATTTTTGAGGCCAATAAAATAGCCAGGACTAGCTGACCAATATTCATGTTTATGTCAACAATTGTATTCCCTATTACCAACATTGTTCTGGCACAGTACTTCCTAGAAGGGGTCATCTCAACTAGTCATGGTTCCCCTCACCATTCCCTCTCATGACATAATAACCTATATAGATAATACTCTTCAAAAGTTATTCAACATTTTCCTTTTTATATTAATAAAAAATCAATCCATAGTATTCTAGCATTAATATAATTATATTTACAAGCTGGGGGAAACAAGGGTGTTACAATCCCGTCCCCCTTAAAGGAACACCTTCCTCTATGTTATTTTCATCTCAACAACACCAGACATGTCTTATTCTTTCAGTTGCTTCAAAAATGTAGTTCCTCTTCCTTGTTCTGGTCCTTTCCCAGAATCTTAGCCTTTGTCACATGCCTACAATAATTTCAAACAACAAGCATATTAATCACAATTTCATGCAAAAACATTTTATTGTTGTTAAAAACTCAAGAGGAAATATTCACTTCAACACAATACTTATCTGTGCAATTTCATGGATCCACATCCATTTGGTTGTCTTACTAACTTGGCCCATGATTTCCTTGACATACCCATTGTGTGTATGACCCCAACCAATAATTTACAATAATTATTGAAGTCTCCTTTTCCTTGCGGTCACTCACCTTCGAGGCCTAGGCTAAGGCATCCCCTTATCTTCTATAAAGTCCCTTGGGTGATCCATCTTTCCTTGCAGAGGATTTCTCACATAAGAAAATTTTCTGAGACTTCATTGAGTCTTACAGCTAAGGCGTCCCTATGGATTTCTCTTTCCGAAGCATCTCTCCAATGCATGTTACCACAACACGTCGTTCTCTATGGAGATCATGGATTATCACAGGGTTCTAATGTCACACAATAACATTTTTCCACACTTTCCATATTGACAACCATCATCTGTCCTCCCCAGACAAATCTTTTCAACTCACCTATGTCACTTGCATACAATAACTAGTGATATGCTTTCCTGATTTCAATCAAAATTCCTTTCAAATATGTTACCCATATATTTTTAATTCCACATTTTTTCGTTTTGAGATCTGTTCCATATAGGAACTAGATTTCACAAGCTCGAGACTTCTTTCCCTGGGTAGTTTGACTCTTTTACATCCAACATATTCATATTTTTTTGTTATTCCTTATGGGCTTACATAACTACCATATCCAAGATGCCTTTCTCCTACAATTCCTTCTTCACACAACCAAACAAATTGTTATCTTTCATGCACATTACGCTCTCATTGTAAACTTGTAATGGATTTCAAACAATTTAAAAATTTGTGCATACTAACAATTGCATTCATTTACTCAAAAGGAAATACCATTCCTTACACATGCATTACTTTAGCATACCAAGCCTTTCAAAATGAAATCAAACATCAAATGAAATTAATCATTGTGCCAATGTCCATGGACACATTCACACACAATGCACCCTTACATTGATTTTCAGATTATTACATTTCATATTAGGCACTTTTACCTAGTGGAATGGAACTCAACCAACCTTTTTCCACATCGTTCCTTTATACACATTTATTTTTACAACATGACTGTGTTTTCCCGCCTCAGCTGATCATGACCTCAAATCAACATACATTAAACTAATAGTTTCACATGAATGATTTGAGCACTCTTTCTTCATTGGTAGCTAGGGTGTCGACATTTATGACCACCCAATTCCTCTCTTTACCATTTTACAACTCTGGTAGAGTATTGGAAGTTCTTGATTCCATAATGGGCAATCCATTTCCTACCCTCTCATGCAAACACACTGTTGGTCCTAAAGTCTACAATTGACTTCTAAAGGAAAAGTTAGGCCACCTCAAGTTTTGGAATGATTATTCTTTGATAATTTGATTTTTTTGGTTAGCTCAAGGATGGGTTTTGGAAAGACAGTGATCTGGTTGGAAAAAACACACAGTATGAAGTTAGTTTCTCTTTTGCTACTGGTATGGATATTAATGGAGAGTTGGGAATATTAAATACACATACATGAGACAATAGCCAACAATGCAATGAATCACTCTCTATATGAGAAATAAAAGCTTAAAATAATATCTTAAGACTTCAACAAAAATCTAGATGCAAATAATCCAACAGGTGGTCAATTAGTTAATCTATTCACTAAATAGTAACTGTATAACAGGTTTCATAATCAGTGAACAAATAAACTAAAACCGTAGCTGAAAGAATAAGGAAATATACTTTGCACACAACCCATAATTTGCATTCAAGATCGGATTAAACACATACATATTTGAGTAAGAAAAAAAACTTCCATCAAATTATATTCAATAGGTAGAGAAATTTACAATCTTGTAAACAGGTCTGACCCTTCAGATACTTCCCTTTTCCACCAAAACTCCAACCCTTAAAACATACAAAAACTGCATATTTATCAGAGTTTCAAAGGCTCTCATTCATCTGGGGGCTTCACTCTATGCTCACAGTTGTAAACAACTTATTAACTTAAAAATGACACTTATGGAGTGCAATGATGCATACTTCAAAATTAACTTAATTAAAAGGGACACGATTCGTATCAAACACAAATGACAACTTATTATGCATTAAATTGAAATGTCTCAACTTAAATAACTGAAAACTACTGTTGATGGTAGACTATACTGATGCATAAGCTGAATCACACTGAGCCTTTGACAAAAACTGATTCGGACTAATAGAGGTGAGTGATGTGTCGAGCATTGGCATGTCTGCACACGGGTTGAGGCCATTGGAAATGAATAGATGTGTTGACAACTCCTTCTTGAGATATACCGTGATTTTGAATCTCAAAACTGTTCTAGGAGATTAACATTCGAGCGTCTTTTATTCCCGAAATCAATGTGAGCCATCGATTAGTTTTGAAAATATGCAATCTGAAGGACCTTGCTACCTTAGCACCCCTACTAAATTTTTCTTATTCTGCCATTTTTAGACTTCCTCTAACCCTATTTAGTGATGGTGCCAATTCGAAACTTTAGGAATTTTTGGATGTGCATCGTGAAAATCTCCCGGAGTGACTTTCTCTCAGAGTCATTAACTCACATTTACTGCTAATTAGACCGTGATTACTTTAACCATCAAATTTAATGACTTTGGGACTTCGGAAGTTCATCCCTTTAGTGATTTCAGCCTATGTCGAGTTGAAAAAATTTCGGACTGGTAGGGCTCGAAGCGACGTGGCATCCTGACGTCACTTTGGGACTTCTACGATTCGACACTTCGATGTTATTGGTAGGATCGACAATCTTGGATGCCCGACCACCAAATTTCTAAAGTGAAGCTTCTTCGTGCTGTGCTGCTTAAAATCCCCCCGACTTAGAAATATCGAATGCACGGGAGCTGTTGATCTTAACTAATTGTTAGATCTTCACCATTGAAGGTTAACGTGCTGTTTGTTTATATTTCAAGCCTGAAATGGACTACTCTGAATGTTGTGTTTTTTATCATGGTTTTTCCCTGTGCATACAACATACTTGAATGACCTGTTGTAAGCTCAATTAATGGAAAACAAGATGACAATTAATTCAAACAAAATCACAATATGTGTTTATCCTTCAAGAAAGACAGAAAAAATATTCAGTCAAGAAAAACACCAAGGAAACCCAACTCATTGAAATATTTCTAGGAAGGTACAGAAAAGAGAGAGAGGAGGGGAATGGGTGCAGACTTAGGTCTTAACATTGGCTCCTACCAGGGATAACACTTCCATGTGAGGTGATAAGAATAGTAGATTGGGTGCCTTAGAATTAAATAACTACTCTTACCTCCTTTCTCTTACCTTTGCTTCTTCCTGTAAGTCATGTATCTCTGCCACCATCTCTCGGCCAATGCATCTTATTGAACCCACATATGCAACTACACCCAAGTGCCTTTCTTGGGCCATGGTGTCTATATTCATACACAACTAACTAATCAAATGCACAAAACTAAAAGGGAAGCATCTATGGTACAAGAGGTACCTTCCCTCATACTGAAACAAAATAGTGTTTCAAGAAGCACCCATTTACTGGGCCTCCGAAGATCTCTGCATCATATAGATTGTGCAAGATAAATGTGTTATTTTCCAGAACCTCAACTACCTTAAAAGGGACAAACCATAGGTTATCAAACTTACCGTGCTTGGACTTGTCATACCTTCTGGCATCCCACCTCAAGATCAGGTCACCTTCTTCAAATATCTCTTTCTTGGTTTTCTTTTCAAAGACTGATTTGATCTTGCTCTGGTATGATTCAGTCTTCTAATTCAATTCTTCTCTCTGTTGAACCTCTATAATCTGGAATATTCTTGTTTGGATGTTATTTGGATCCTCAATCTATTCTTGTAAGAATTTTAGGACTGGTATACCAAGTTGGGTGGGAAAGACAACGTCTACACCATAGACAAGCTAATATGGTGAGGTTCCCAAAGACTTCTTGGTGCTGATTTTGTCAACCCACAAAGCATATTTGACTCTTGAGTTTAGAGTCCCAGGATTTCTTGTTTTTGGTCAACAACGTCTTGATAATCCCGATGAGAGTTTTTGTTAGAAAAAATAGGACCGTGGAGCAATAAAATAAAAAAAAATGCGGAAACAAAACATAGAAGATACACAATACAATAGAGACACATATTTACGTGGTTCACCCAGTGTGGGCTACATCCACCAGAGAAATTTCCAGGTCCTTCCTTTATTATTATACAACATATGAAGGGATACAACCTACAACAAACCCGCTGTAACTTCCTCTTCTTTCTCTCACAGTCTCCTATCTCATAATACAATATTCTCCATCATGCATAGCCGCAATACATTTCCCTCATAATAGAGGGTTACCTTCTAGGGAAAAAAACCATAACATAATTTCTACCATTAGATCTGCGACCTTATAATGAATGGTCCAGATTTACAATGAAATTACAATATACTTTTACAAGGCAATTTTTCCTTCAGGGGCTTCGCCTCCGAACCCCCGCTGGGGGCCCACTTTCGCCCAGACCCCCCAGCTGAGGGGATAGCCCCCCCAGACCTCGCAGAGGGGGTACCCCCCCTTTGCACTCCCCCGTGTGGAAGAGTGTACATACTTCTAGGGTGTAAATACTTCATGGGGTATAAAGACGGCTGAAAGTAAAAGACCTTTGAATCAGGAAGATAATCAGGCTCCATAGCCAACAATTTTGTTTGATGACTTTTCCATACCATTCCCTTGAGGGTAGTAGGGCATGGAATGTGTCAACGAAATTTTATGACTGCCACATAATTCAATCATGGAATTGGAATTGAATGATTGGGAATTTTCTGTTATAAGCTTGATGGGGTAGCCGAATCTAGAAAAAATATTGGTTTCTAGGAAATTCATGATCACGTTGCCAGTGGCATTTCTGGTGGGCACAACCTTTATCCACTTGGTGAAATAGTCAGTGGTAGTGAGAATCCACTTGTGCTTCCCACTAGAGGGTGGATTTATATCACCTATGAAGTCTAACCCCTATTGTTTAAATGGATCATTAGCAGTGATAGGTTTTAGGGGTACTAATAGTAACTTATGTTTTCTTGCAAATTTCTGACATTCATTGCAGACCCTAATAGTAGTAAATACATCAGAAAAAAGGGTGGGCCAGTAGTACCCTTCCCTTAAGATCTTGAGAGCTATGGAATTCCAATGCTGGTGTCCTCCACATACTCCTCTATGCATTTCTATTGTGACTTGTTTCACTTCATTTTCACCAGGGCATTTTAACAAGATGCCAGTAGGATCCCTCCAATACAAGTTCTGGTTTGAAATGAAGAATTTGATTGCCTTGAATCTAAGTGACCTGGCCTTTGTCTTCTTCACATCTGGTGGACATTCAAGATGCTACAAAAAATAAGTGATGTTTTCGTACCAAGGTGAAGAGGATTAATTTCCAAATACCTTCATGTTTTCTTGTCTAGGATGTATGATGGGTGCATCTAATTGGGTGAAGATTTGATGTAATTCTATCACCTTACAATTTGATTCTGATAACAACTTGGCAAGCTCTTGTGCAGTTCATTCTCCAATAGTTTGACAATCCACTTCCCTTTTTTCCCCTAACTTTCTGGATGGACCAAAATATCTTTGAAACTGCTTCTAGGAACAAGGGTTGTTATGCTAGACTGTAACACATATACCCTGAAGGCCTTGAGTGCTTTGACCAGTGCATAAGCCTGATTTTCTAATATATCATAATTCATCTCAACATCTCAGAGATATTTTCTAAAAAAGGCTATGGGTTGTTCATTCCATTCTCCATTTTTTTGCAGTAGTACAACAACAATGGTCTCCTCGGAAGTGAAAGAGAAGATGAAGAAATATTTTTCATAGTCAGGGTTGGCTAATACAGGGGCTTCAACTAAATCCTACTTGATCCTTTGAAATGTTGACTTTTCCTCTAGTGACCATTTTGTCATGGAATATTTCTTCAACATGTTAGTGATAGGCTTCAGGAATTCGACTATATTTGGCACAAAGAGCCTTAGGAAGTTTATCTTTCGAATGAAATACTAGATAACATTTTTATTTCTAGGGATTTCAATCTCTTGAATAGAATAAATTCGCTTTGGATCAATTTTTATACCTCTTGCTGATATGATGTGGCTTAGGAGCTTCCATTTTGGTATGGCAAAGTGGGACTTCCTAGGATTCAAAGATATTTTGTATCTCCTGCATTTCCAGAAAACCTGCTACAGATGTTGCAAATGTTCATCATCAAACTTGAAGAAAATGGTGATGTCACCCAAATATATAACCATAAATTTGTCTTTCCCCCCCAAGAAATCTATGTCCATGGCCATATGAAAGGTGGCCCCTGCGTTCATCATCCCAAAAGGCATCTTGTCATACATGAATGTTCCCCATGGGGTGGTGAATGTTGTTTTTTCTTTGTCCTCTTCACACACCACTATCTGGTTATAACCCGAGTATCCATCTAACAAGGAAATCCTCTGGGAACCTACCACCCTCTATAAAATATGATCCACCTTGGGGAGGGAGTAATTGTCCTTTAGAGAACACTTGTTGATATTTAGAAAATCAACACACAAGTGTATCTCGCCATTTTTCTTCCTCACAGGTACCAAGTTAGCCACCCAGTTTGAGTATCTCAATGGTACAATAATCCTTGCATCCATCATCTGTTTCAGTTCTTTCTCAATTATGGAAATCAACATGGGATTAAATTGTTGAATCTTCTGTCTGAATGGATTGGAGCCAGCCTTCAGAGGGGTCTTGTGTTGGATGATGTCAGTGTGAAATGTCTTTAAATCCTCATACAACCATGCAAAAGTATCAACAAAATTTTTGATGAGACTGACATACACGTCCTTTTGTTCCATAGTTAATGCTTTGTACAACTTGATGATATTGGGATTCTCAGTGGTCCCAATTTTGAAATCTTTTATCTCTTCTTCTTGATTCTTCATGGCAACTTCTCTGGAAACATCATTACTGTCAAACAACCTTTCCAATGGCACTAGTCCTCTTGGAATGTGATTGGTTTTCAACTCCACAATATCATGGCCAACTACTGTCTTTAGCAGATGAGATGTTTGTTGGTTTTCTAATTCATTATTTTCACCTTCTTGGCTTTCTTGGTCAATGGAGATATTGGAGAATTCATCAATGGTGTGTAGAAATATCTGCAGCTCTAGATCATCACTAAAGACTTGTCAGTTCTTTATGTTGTCTGGTATGGCTATTTTATGTCTGATTTCTACCTGATATTTAATATTTGGACCAATGGGAGGTATAAAAGTGCTAGTAGCTAAGGCCAGAGAATATTCCTTCTGATTCTTCTCTCTGGGAATGAAGGATATGCTAAATGCTAGAAATAAATTTTCGATCATGTCCCATACCTCATTTCTATATTTATTGATCCTTTGTTGTCTATCAGGATAGATGTTCTTAACTTGATTGATGATTAACTAAGAATCACCAAAAAATTCTAAAAAGTCAATGGCCATGTCTTTAGTAGCCCTCAATCCCAACACCAAAGCTTTATATTCAGTTATATTATTAGTAGTTTCAAACTCCAGCTTATAAGAGAGTTTTATTACCTCTTGTGAAGGGGAGATGAGGAGTATACATTCCCCATATCCTTCCTTCGATGAAGAGCCATCAAAATACATATTCCATACTTTGTTTTGTTGATCTGTCAGTGTCTGATCTTTGTGTTGGCTGACTGATATTTCGGGTTCGTAATCATTTAAATGAAAAAGAGATGATCTGATCTCACCCTCAACAACACAAATTGGGTGATTTATTGGGTTCTGATGGTCACTGACAATATAGGCTAATCTTACCTCTTTGTATAGTCTCCTATGTTCCCCTCCAAACACATGGATGGTGGCATAAGTGAGGTCCATTTGTAATGATCCTCCACCCTTCTTAGCCCAAGTTCTGGATAAGAGCATACCAAACTCCAAGGGAATTTCATCCACAACAATATCCATTACTACACTCTTCATTGGTAATTGTACCAAAGAAACCACCATATCATTTATCTATCTGAAACATTTTACTTTCTTAGAATCATAGGAGTACAGGTCTTGGTAGGGTTTGGTGATCTCTAGACCTAGTTCTTCCATAACAAACTTGGGCATAACATTGTGCAAGGCTCTTGATTCGATAAGTTAGTTATGTAGGATCTTATCATGGACATCTAAAGATATATATAATGGTGGAGAAGCATCAAATCCATCATCAATGTGTGGACCTAGAGTAATGGCTGGGTTCTCATCCTACAGACTAATTACATCAGGAGATACAATAGAAGTATTTGGCCACAAAACTTTCATGATGGATTTTTTGAAAGGTTCATTATTCATCAATTCTGTCAAAGACACAAGGATATTGATCTTTCTCAACTCATGCTCTAAGATGAAAGAGGTTGGTGGCTTATCATCTTCCTTTATTTCAGGGACTGCAGGTTTAGATGGGGGAAATTTTTGAGATTTAGATGGCATACCTTTACTTGGATTTGGATTGGGAGGAACTTCAGCCTATTTGTTTGGATCAGAGGTAGTTTTTTTGGGAGCCCCCGCTCTAGGCCTCAAATCATATTTTTTTTTGGGTTGGCCTTGAATAACTCCCTCTTCCCCTATCTGATTATCAAACTGATTTGATAGTTCTATTACCTCATATTCTTGTTGCGTTAAGTGATTGGTACAAAAATCTTTTTCATTGAAAAGTACAAGAACAATATCATCTACAACATCATTGTCTACATCTATATCCTCAATTTGATTGTCTTGGAAAGTATGCACTACCCTTTTATCATCAAAATTCCTCCTTTCTCTCTACATTATCTGAGGGGCATCATTAGGCCTTCTAAATGGGTTTGTATTTCTATTTCCAGCCCCTTGAAAAACCCTGTTTGGTTTTTTAGATTCCCATTTCATCTTAGCTATTTTAGATGTCAGATCCTTCAAAGTTTTGGTCATTTCATCAAGTTTGGGATCAGACGTGGCTAGGTTAGAGGAGGCAGGGGAATATTCTCTCTATTTCTTCTTGTCTTTATCATATCTAGTATTTAACCTATCTGATGCCAAGATATTTTATTCAACCTCAATGGCTACTTCCTTCATGGAAAACAAGGTGGTGGATCTTCTCTCCCTCAGTAGATGGGAGAACTCTACATCAAATGCATTGGCATAAGTAATATTGGCAGAGGCTTCTGTTGGTTTGATCTCATCTGGGATTCTACCATACATCTTATTGAATCTCTTGGTGAAGTCTGAAATAGATTCACCATTCTTTCTCTTTAGATCCCCAAACTCAATGATGTAGTAGAGATAATCTCTCCTATATCCCAATTTATTTATGAAATTTTCATCTAATGCATCAATATCTATTATGGAGGCTGGAGGAAGACCCCAAAACCATTTACTTACTTCCCATCGAGACTCTGCACAAACAACCTCATCCACACATCTGCATAGTCAATGTTAAAGTTGTCCACAAAGCTATAGAAGGATACCAAAAGTTCCTCATTTGTGATATCACCTTCCCATCATATCTTGGTAAATATCTCATGTATTCTGTGGCTAGGAGTGCATAAAAACCTACATGCAGAACTAGGGGTGCATATCTGGCAACAATTATGGCATTCATCCCGTCAGCAACCATTGCTTGGGAAATAGGAATTTGAAGATTTATGGGAACTACAGGGGTGGATGTTGGACTAGATTATGAAGTAGAGTCAAGAGTTGAATATGTCTGAGGTTCCTTGTAATTTTCATTTTTAGGGCTAGAAAATTCTAGTTGCTTGTGATGATGAAGAGAAGTAGACTCTTTGGGACCAGTTTTACCCTTGAGGGCGGAGGTATATCTCTGAGTGATAGTGGATTTTCTTAGTTTCCTTTCTGTCTTAGAGACTACTATATCCTTCTCAGGGTTAGGGTGAGCCTTGGTGTCTTGATGTGTTTAGATTTTGATCTTTTGAGTTCTTTTCTAGGCACTAGTTTTTCTTTCGTAAATTCTACTCAGTGGAGTCGCTAGGTGAAATATGACATTATTTCTATGTCTGATATTTGTTCACCATAAAAGGTCAAAGATATTCAATGTTATTTTCCCATGGAAAGATATTTCGTTACTCCATTCCCCGACAATGGTGCCATAAGATGTTGGTCCTAAAGTCTGCACCTAACTGCTAAAGGGAAAAGCTAGGCCACCTCAAGTTTTGGAATGTTTATTCTTTGATAATTTTATTTTGTTTGTCAGCTCAAGGATGGGTTTTGGGAAGATGGTGATATGGTCAGAAAAACCGCACAGTATGAAGGTAGTTTCTCTTTTTCTATTGGTATGGATATTAATGGACAATTGGGAATATTAAAGACACACACAGGAGACAATAGCCAACAATGAAATGAATCACTCGTTATATGAGAAATAACTGCTTAAAATAATATCTTAAGACTTCAACAAAAATCTAGATGTGAATCATCCAACAAGTGGTCAATTAGTTAATCTATTCACTAAATAATAGTTGTATAACAGGTTGCATACTCGGTGAACAAATAAACTAAAACCGTAGCTGAAAGAATAAGGAAATGTACTTTGTACACAACATATAATTTTCATTCAAGATCAGATTAAAAACATACATATTTGAGTAAGAAAAACAACTGCCATCAACATATATTCAATAGGTAGAGAAATTTACAATCTTGTAAGCAAGTCCGACCGTTTAGATACTTTCCTTTTCCACCAAAAATCCAACCCTTAAAACATACAAAAAATGCATATTTATCAGAGTTGCAAAGGCTCTTGTCCATCTGGTACTGAGGCTTCACTCTGTGCTCACAGTTGTAAACAACTTATTAACTTAAAAACAACATTGTTGGAGTGCAGTGATGTATAGTTCAAACTTAACTTAATTAAATGGGATGTGATTCATATCAAACACAAATAACCACTTATCATGCATTAACTTGAAATGTCTCAACCTAAATAACTAAAAACTGTTGTTGATGGTAGACAAGACTGATGCATAAGATTAATCGCATTGAGCCTTTGATAGAAACTGATTCTGAGTGACAGAGGTGAGTTATGTGTCGAGCATTAGCATGCTTGCATGCAGTTTGAGGCCACTGGAAATGATTGGATGTGTTGACAACTCCTTCTTGAGAAATACCATGATTTTCAATCTTGAAACTATTCTAGGAGATTAACATTCGAGCGTCTTTTATTCCCGAAATGAATGTGAGCCACCGATTATTTTTACAAATTTGCGATCTGAATGGCCTTGGTACCTTAGCACCCCTGCTAAACTTTTCTTAGTTTTCCATCTTTAGACTTCCTCTAACCCTATTTAGCGATGGTGCCAATTCAGAACTTCGGGAATTTTTGTATGTGCAGTGTGAAAATCTTTGGGAGTGACTTTCTCCCAGAGTCATTAAATCTCATTTACTGCTAATTATACTGCAATTACTTTAACCATAAAATTTAATGACTTCGGGACTTCGAAAGTTCGGCCCTTCGGAGATTTCAACCTATGTTGAGTTGAAAAACTCCCAGAGTGGTAGGTCCTGGAGAGATGTGTTAGCCTGACATCACTTCGGGACTTCGACGGTTCAGCACTTCAGTGTCGTTGGTCGGATCAACAATCTTGGATGCCCAAATTCTGAATTTCCAAAATGAAGCTTCTTTGTGCTTTACTTCTTAAACTCGTCACGACTTAGAAATCTTGAATGCACAGGAGCCGTTGATCTTAAATGACTGTCAGATCTTCAACATTGAAAGTTAACCTATTGTTTACTTATGTTTCAAGCCTGAAATGGACTTCTCTGAATGTTGCATTTTTTCTCATAGTTTTTCCTTGAGCATACAACATACTTGATCGATCTACTGTAAGCTCAATTAATGGAAAAGAATATGACAAGTAATTCGAACCAAATCATGATATGTGTTTATCCTTCATTAAAAATAGAAAAACTCCGCGCAAAGAATCAGTCAAGCAAGACACCAAGGAAAACCAAGTCATTGAACAAATGGGAAACTAACTTGACCAAACTTAAGAGGAAATATTTCTATGAAGGTATGGAAAAGAGAGAGAGGAGGGGCAGGGGTGCAGACTTAAGTCTTAACACATACCTTTCATCAATGCATTCAATTCAATGTGCTGCTTATGAGCACTTTTGTTCCCAATCAATCTTGATTGGTCAATGTACCCATGACACTATCGGTTCATGAATTTTCTTGCAAGGATTTTAATCATCCTTGACTTGCAGATATTTCCTCTCTCTATTATTCAGATTCTTCTTTCCTAAATCTTACCCTGCTTGAGTATCAATGGCATACAACAACTACTCAAAATTATTTGCATATCATTAAGATACTAAGGTACTTTAGAAGGAATTCTTATCCAATCCCTTTCAACTCCCATGTCACATGAGCATGAAATATTTTTTACATGTGGTGGATTCCAACAACCTCTCTGATTTTACCTCATTAGTGGTGCTTCGTGGGAACTCTCAAATTCCCTTCAAAAATATTTCAACAAAAACCCTTTTTGCATTCTTTCTCTTCCTAAGTTTATCATCGATTGGAAGTTGTCCTTCCTCAACAACTCCAATATTTTCCTATGCTTAACATGCATCATAAAATTCACAAACATATTAGATATCATGTTAAATAAAATGCATGTTCATAGCATATCAGTTATCTCCTAGCACATCTACATGTACTTCATCACATTACTCCTCAATGTGCTCACTAGTTTAACCATAAAATAATTCATCTATTGGGTACTCTACAACCATCAACATATTAGTTTCTCATCCCAGAAAAACACAACAAACAACAAAGAAAGGGTTAAATGAGTCTTCCCTTGTCCAACTCCTTCTACACAGCTCGAGACATTGAGTCCAACTAAATTATTTCCAAGGACTCACTACCTTTACTTAACATGGCTCAACCAAGCCTATTCATTTAAACATACTTATTGGTTTACTTTCCTTTGTTTTCACAATTTTTCCTCTTTGAGTTTTATATCTCTGTTAAGAAAACCAAACTTTTTCAGAGTGAGGAAAGTCTTTCTCCTTTCCTAATCCTTTTCTTAAGCAATCTCTCCCTCTTGGGATTTTCCTATTCCATTCCTTGAGTATTTTCAGTCAATTTTCATCTTTACTTCCCTAAACAATTCACCATGCCACAACAACAAGATTTTTCCCACAAATTAAGCACTATTGCATTCTTCATATTCACCAAAGTGAAAATCAGGTTGGTCAACATTCATTTGCATAACTTTTTCTCATGCATCATATTTTAAAATGTATTCAAGGATTCTTGTACAAATAGACTTTGTATTATATTATCTAATTTTCTAGCAGTCATTAAGATTATGAGTCTATTCTCCTAATAGAGTTTTTACAAAATTCTTCCACATAGAACTGTCTAATCATGCAACTTCCTTATTGCATATCCATCACTATATGAGATAAACTCAACCTCAAGTCAGCCTCAACTTTGTCATTTCATATTCTTACCCAATGTTCCATAAGGAATTATTGACATGCATCTCTATTATGAATTCATATTTTTCACTCACACATGCACATTTATTCCATCAATTTAGCATTCACGCTATGCTTTAATCACATGGTTTAGCATGCGGTGCATGTCTCCACGATAGGCACACTTTATAGTTTCATTTCCGTATCGATTGGAAATTAATTAGTTCATGATTGTTCACAATAATTTACATGCATTCTTTAAAAGCATAATCGTGTTTCCTTTTATCTTGAAAACAGAACATCCCTTCTCATTTACTCTTTCATCAGTTTATACTAGATTTTCCTAAGGAATTGGAACACATCCTCCTGAAGCTATTATTGAAAACAAAAACAATATTGATTCCTTAGGATAGATTCAACCATGCATCCATGGTATTTATTCAATCCTGGCAAGCACAATTCTTGCCTTACATTTCACTTATTCAAGAAGTCATACCATTCCTTTAGTATACATATTCTCATACATCATACATGTGCATCACTTGCACATTTCTATATCATTCATTCATATCTATTTTGTCTTAATGTCAATCTTCATATCGAGCAACCTTATAATGCATTCAATACATGCACTCAAGCATATACAAAAATAAATAAATATAAAACATGGAAGTTCATTGCTTTCACCTTTTACCATGTCATTCAATCACATGGACAATTCAAACTTCCAAATACTTCCTCCCAGATATATTATAGTCATTCATGTGATAGTATCATAGTAGTAATCAACACTATGCTTCCCTATGTGTTGAGATCTTACAATCATTCACATGGAGAGTCTCACAAACATACTCATCATTATGTTGTCCTGTCTAGATGACAACAACCAACAATAAAACACTCTTGCCTCAACTTCTATAAAAGTATTCCACAACCCAAAAATACAATCTGGGCAATTTCAACAGTTCCCAAGGAAACAAGATGACCAATCTAGCCTCAACCATTCTTAATCAACATACCTTCCTACCACGAGAATCCTTCTCACTACTAATTGAGCATACCAAGCCATACCTATATGGATACCATCCACCTTTGGATGTTAATCTGACCCATTGGTCATCTAGAAATTCCCCAACACTTCCTTTACCACATTCATGCTCAACATTTCATTAACCATTCTATCTTATCCTCATAAGGTAACATGCCAATAATATCATCAACATTTTAATTATGCCACTATAATCAGATCATTACTAACCATGTGATCTATGAAATCACCATATTTTGCATTCAATAACATACTATAACAAGTCTATATGCATGTTATATGCATGTTGAGTCTTTTCCATATGCATTCCAACATATCCTCATGCACCAAGCAATTTTACCCATGACTATAATGGAGACGTATTCCAACTATTTTCCTTTTGCATTCACTTTCACAAACAAACTTTTAGGTCGATAGGTATATGCACTCTCTTTAGTACATCCATGAGTTCATAAGTTGGCTCATTCTCTCATATCACTTTACCTCTTCTAGGAGGACTAGCAACAATCCAAGGGACTCCTTTTTATTTCTTAGCTAGGTTATTCCAACAACAATGTTCATCCATTATAGGTCAAGTAAATCGATCTTACATATTCCATCAGTCCCCTAGTCATGAGGGGTTATAAATATAGGTCTTGATATCTTTTATTAAAGCATCAATTTATTACTACCAAGGGTTCTATCACTTCATGTTCAATTCCTTTTACCACAAGGAATTTTTCGTAAGCGTCTTAGCCCTCATATAAACAACCATCATAAAAGATAGAGGCTCCAACTTCCCATACTTAGAGGTAACATTACAATCACTAGTTCATCCATACTTTGGGCTGAAGAAACCATTTACAAGACTCTACTATTTCCGGCCTTTCACATTCAGGTTCAACCATTAGTTCTTTTTAGCATATTCCCACTTTTGTAGGATTAGACATCATAAATAAACAAAATGCTCCTTCCATTGCAAATAAACATGTATGTTTTTTTCTCTAAGAAAATGAAAAACAAAATTTCAATCAAGGAGCTTGTGCATATAATAGATAAACTTTTCCCCAACATAGAGGAATGTTTCTAGCATGCTTATATTGACCTTGTTATACTAGTCCTGGGAGTCCCGGGACTGATTTCTGGCTCATCCAATCTTAATGTTGTTTCCTTCTCTGATACCACTCTGTAACAACCCCAACCTCATAAGTACCTTTTTAAGGGATGGCGTATTAAATTTTCTCCTTTCCTCAATCATATCAAAGCCTCTTCTAGCGGTTAACATCATCTTCTGCTTGTCAAGAGATTTCCAATGACTGTAACCATATTCAGAACTGAAATCTGGATCATAATTTACAATCTCCCAAAGTTTCCATACTTCCATTTATTGAGTTAATATTTAGTGCCACAAGGCAACCATGTGGTTCCCATCACTAGTGTCATCCAACATGTCACTGAAGTGGTATTCACCACCTGACCCATCTGACTCCCCCTTTAGCTAGTTTGAAGAGTCACCTCTTCTTCGAGCACCTCCCATTGGAGTTATTCTATTTCCTACACCTAAACCACTCTGACGGATTCTCTCTGACTACACATACTTTGAAGGATCTAACCTACAAATCCAATGACCCTGATTACTCCGGAGTCATAAAATTTCATGATGCTTACCGACCCTTCTCATTCTCCATCTATACTTAGTTTATGTGGTGCCCTTGGAGATATACAACTAAGATTGAATCTCGCATGTGTCCTTGGTCACCGCTTCCACTATGTACACGTCTCCTGTTGTGACACTTGGCTCAATATCCAAATGACACATGGACCCATTATGGTGTGCCATGTCACCATAGGGTACAAATTATTGCTTGACCAAATATTTACATTTGTCCATTTCCTATAAATTGATTAAGTTACTTAATCAATTCCTTCTTAAAATATCACTCCTCAATATTTATTTATTTAATCCTCATTTAGGATAATTAATATCCATTGATTAATTACCCAGGTTATAAACAAATTATAATGAAATTAATTAATTATATATTAATATAATTAATTTTGTTGTGAAGAACCCAAATTCCATCATAATGCACCCAGGTTTCATTATGATATATTTTATTATATTAGTAATAAAGCACGTGGGGATTTCATACTCCAAATTTCACACTCAATTCATGTGCTCCTTTTTGTTTTTATTGATGTTCAAATTCTGAAAAGGTAATGGATTTTTTGTTAAATGATTATAATATTAAATGTTATATCAACCACATGCCATTATTTAATATAATGTATTACTTTACATAATTTAAACCTCCTTCACATGCATTATTAAATATTTATAATTGTATAATATACGAGCTATTGTACTTGAAATCTTCAGAGTAATACTCCAAAATCTCCAGAGTTGTACTTCAATCAATTCATATTTGTTCTCTGAACTCTTCAGATTTAACTATGAAAAGGTCAACTCCTAAAAGGTTTCGAAATTTGTTTTAATTTATTATATATGTTAAATATTATTATGTCACCTCAGGCCATCACCCTGAGGCATTCACACTTGAAACGCATGTGCTCCTCTCATTACTCTGTCCACCAATTATGAAAGAGTAGAGTTTAATATTATTAACTATATGTGGGGCCTTATATTACACAGGATTTCGTATTTCGAACATTCACTTTGTTAGCACTGGAAGTCACACTTTGACTGCTAAAGTGTAAGCTCATCACCCATCAATAGGTTAAATATATGTTTTATGATAAGGTAGAAAATGGATGAAAACTCGGGAAAATAGTGTAAATCACAACTTACTTCACACAATTTGCACTAGAAAATAAGGATATGAATAAATTTGATTAGGGTTTTAGAAAAAAGGATGAGTAGGTGGAAGACTTAATAAGAAGAAAGTGAAATTCTTATCATCTACATCAGGCATTATGACAAACATATAAATAATAACTCTCTGAAACAAGAAATTCTTATAATCAAAGAGATGAATTATGATACATCTGTAAACAACATTACAACATATCCTCTATTGAAACAAGAAATAAATCAATCAATGAATATTTCACTAGACTGTGATCAGAATTAGAAGACAAAAAGATGATAGGAAAAAAATGTTGGGTATGTGTTATATTCTTTTCATGTGTGTGTGTGGGAGTGTCAGATTCGAAAAATGCATCTAACGATCCCTCTTAGTAGTGTTGTTTGTTTCATGTGCACCAAGAGCTTCCTAGGAGGGTCCCAGGGGGGGCCAAGTATGCCCCCCCCTGGTTACGTGCAACGTTCGGCGTAGTGCCCCAATTTTTTTTTTGTTGGGCGGTTTTTGCTATTTTTAGCGGATTTTGTTTTTTTTTAGCGATTTTCTAAATTAATCCCAGATTAAGGGATTAGGGTTTTGGTATATACAGAATACCTAAAAACATTGTATATATTGTATGGTGAATGGTGAAATTCTATATAATGAAATAAGAAAGGTTTTCCCCGGTTGAGGGTTTCCGGTATAAATCTCTATGTACTATGTGAATGAGCCATTGATTAATTTTTGTTTTGCTTAAGAATCTATATGCACTGCTTTACTTTGCAGGTTTAAAACTTACATGTGGTATCAGAGCTCATTTTTGGCTTAAGAGGGATGCCTTTGTTGTTGAGGGTTTGGATCGGTCTTGATAGATCAAGTTTATCTTGGGTCTATGATAAACCTGGGTTTAGTGGGAGCTTTTGCAGTGGAGATTCAAGTATATAAAGAGGAATGGAAAGCTCATCTAGAATCGAGATAGAGAAGTTCAACGGTAAAAACTTTGAACCATGGAAGCTCAATATGGAGGACCTTCTTGTAGACAAAGAACAATGGATCCCACACAACCTACTAGTACACCATCTACTAGCACACATGCTACTGGTACACAACCTACTAGTACACAAACTACTAGTACACAACCTACTGGTACGTCGAAGGAAGATCGAGAGAAGTTGGATAGAAGAGAAAGGAGTACTATTCAACTATGCCTTGCATATTCGGTGTTGTTGAATGTCTTGGGAGAATCTACATCCAAGGAACTATGGGATAAGTTGAGGTATTTGTATCAATCAAAGTCCCTGGTAAACAAGTTGTTTCTTTGAAAGAAGTTGTATCATCTGAGGATGGACAATGGAGATTCTGTGATAGAACATCTAAATGCCTTTAATACTCTGGTAAGTCAACTTTTGTTGGCTTAGGGGCAGACCCGAGGTTCACTCCAAGAGTGCACCAACAAGCCCTAGCTACTGGCCCTTTCGGCAACACCTGTGAAGTAGGTGCAGTATCACCCGAAGAAGATAAGAAGGGGGTTGTAGGATAGAGATGTATACAACCAGGGGAATATCAAGTGGAACTAGTACAACAATAATGTAGCATTCATGTGTCACTATCATCTAGATCTACTCTCTGCAGCTATATATCTGATCTAACACAATAATTCAAAGGACATCATAACAATGATAGGAATCCAAGCATCAATTACACATACAACAAAAAATGTATGTGGTTCACCCTCTCTCTAGGGCTACGTCCACAGAAATATGCTTATGATATATTAATATAAAGCTTACAGTTCTGATCTGTGCTCTCACCAACAGATCCTCTCTCTTATTCTCTCTTTCTCTCCCCTTCCTGCACACCCAGCTGTAACATCTAATCTTCACACCCAGCTGAAGATCTTACAATACTAGAAGGCTCTCACTCTCAACACTTCTCTCTTTCACAGAACAATAATCTCTCAATCAACCACACTCAATAGAAATACCCAATGCTACTAATGACTTGACCTAGGTCCTCTCGACCTTTATTTATACATTACAACCCCTCACCAATAGCCTTAGGTCGAAACCTAGGTGTTAAAACCCTAATTATCCAAAACCCTAGGTCAACTTGACATGTGTTTTTTAGGCTTTGCCAACCTGTCTTTCCTTTCTCGTCGCGCGGTGCTCCAAAGCATCGAATGGTGGATTTCTCTACTTGTTGAGTTTCCCATGATTCTTTTCTCTTTCTGATCTGTCATCCTTTATATCCTCATTCAATGACTTGCTTTTCCATACTTCACTCCATCTTTTCTGCTCTTTTGTTTAGTTCGACCCAGTGATAGTCACTGTGTTTCCCGCACAGTTCTCGTTTTACCTTTTCTTCCTTTATCTTCATTTCCTTCCATAACCAAGGGACAACAATCCCCCAAAAATCACCCGTGACTCATCCCGAGGCACTTCAGTTATGATCCTTCCATGTCACTTCGACTTTGGACTGTAGAGTGTAGCCTTTACTTTCTGCTCCATGTCTCCTTCCCTTCCTTGTGCAGACTGTCTTTTCTGTGTATGTTACCTAGTTTCAACTGCACCTGGCACCTAGACCCTTTTCTCCTTGCTTTTACTGAGAGATGCGAGGCAGCTGGTTTTCATAGTACAACTTCAGTCGACTCCCATTTACTAGTCCCTTTTTGCATTCTCCCTTCAATGTCTTCAGTTGTGCAACTCCTCCTTCTGTAACATAGGCGATCTCATATGGTCTGAGCCAATGCATTCTGAACTTCCATGGATGTTTTATGAATTTACTGTTATACACCAGTACTAAATCACCTTGCTTAAACACCTTCTTCTTGATGTGTCTGTCATGATAGGCCTTCTCTCTTCCCTTTTGTACCTGCTAATGGAATCCTGCAATAAATCTGTCTTCTTCTAGTTCAACCAGCTGGGAAAGCTTCTCATGAACAATGCCAATATCATCCATGTTTGTAAATGTAGAAATTCTTAAGCTTGGTACCAAGTACTCCATTGGGACAACAACTTCAAGACCATAAACCAACTTGAAAGGGGTCTGCGTTGTTAATTTCTTGCAAGTGGTTCTATAAGCCTAGAGTACTGCTGGTACTCTTAAATCCCATTCATCCCTGTTCACATTGCAAATATTTTTCAATGTTGTCTCCAAGATTTTGTTGAATGCTTCAACCATTCTGTTTTCTTGTGTATGGTAAGGTGTACTCTTTTGATGGTGGACTGCAAATTCTTCAGTCAGGGCTTCAACTGTCTTGTTGATGAAATGAGTGCCTTGATTGTTCATAAGGATATTAGGGCATCCAAACATGGTTATTATGTCATCAAATATAAACTGCATAGTTGTAGTTGCACTACAGTCCTTGACTGTTCTTGCTTCAGCCCATCTAGTCAAGTATTATGTCACAGTGATAATATACCTTGCTCCTGTGCACTTTCCTGGTGGGTTTATAGGTCCCATGAAGTCAATGGCCCACTTTTCAAATTCTTGTAGGGTCATCTGTGATGCTAATGGCATTTCGTCTCTTCTATATGGTTTTCCAACTCTTTGGCATACATCACAAGCTCTGGTATACTCTTTAGCATCTCTGTGTAAGGTAGGCCACCAAAGGTCAGCTCACAGAACCTTCTGCGCAATAGCTTTGTCTGCGTAATGTCCTCCTATGATGCCTTCATGAGCTTCTATGATTAGTGGGCACTCTGCTTCCATCACACATCTTCTTAGTATCTCATTAGATCCCATATTATATAGCCGACCAGCTATAAGTGAAAATTCTGCAACACACACCACTAGTTGTTTCTTCTCTAAAATTGTATACTCACTTGGAGCCATTCCTGTTGACAAGAATTGGACTATGTCTGTGAAGTGGTCATCCATATTCCTGATGGCAAGCAGTTGTGCATCTGGTAGTGTATCCTCTAGACTGGTGGGTTCTTCGCCATGTTCACACCTCGACAGGTGGTCATGTCCCTTGTTCATTCTTCCTGGCTTAACTATGATCTCAAAATCGTATTCTTGAAACAGGAGAAGCCATCTAGATATTCGCCCACCAAACACTGGATTTTTGACCAGTTACTTCAGCGCAAAGTGATCAATAAACATTTTAAAGTGTCATCCCAACAAGTAGTGGCGGAATTTCTGTAATGCATACACCATGGCTAATGCTTCTCTCTCTGTAGTGGTGTAATTAATTTCAGCTGTGTATAGATTTTTGTTGGAAAATTCTAATGGATGATCAATGTCCACTTCTCCAGGTTGTGATAGTACTTTTCCTAATGCAATGGAAGATGCATCAACATGCACATGAAATTCCTTGCTCCAATCTAGAAAGACCAGAATGGGCATAGTAACCATCTTTTGTTTCAGTGTGTCGAAGCTCTGCTAGCATTCTTCTGTCCAACCAAACTGTCAGTCTTTCTTTAATAAATTCTCCATTGGCGCAGTAATCTGAGCATATCCTTTGATAAATTTTCTGTAATATCCAGTATGTCCTAGCGCAGTGCGTAGTTGTTTGACTGAGGTAGGAGGTGGCAAATCAACTATAATTGCAATTTTGGATGGGTCCACCAACAATCCTTGCTTGCATACAATATGACCTAATAATACTCCAAATGGTGAGAAAAAGATGCATTTCTTCAAATTCAAAGAAATTTGACATTGCCTTCATTTATCCAACATTAGCCTTAGACATTCAATATGGTTTTTCAACAAACTAAAAACAGTCCAGTCATCAAAATAGTCTTATAAGAACTTATGTAAAAATTCTTTGAACGCTTCGACCACCACCCTAGAAAAGTTGGTTGGGGCATTATTCAGTCCAAATGGCATTATTGTGTATTGGTAGGATCCCTATTATGTGGAAAATGTGGTCTTGTGGCGGTCCTCTTTGGTAATCTAGATCTGATGATATCCTAAAAAGCAATCGGTGAATGGTGTAGGGAAGGGGTCATGCAAACAAGCATCGTTAATATTTTTGAGGTTGGCACATATTCTGATCTCACCTGTCTTCTTGTCTTGTACTACCATAGGGATGATCCACTCTGATTCTTCGACAGGTTCAATAATCCCTGCTTCCAGCATTCTGCCGAGCTCAATATTCACTTTTTCCTTATATTTCGGGTTCAATCTGTAGGGTCTTTGCTTGACTGGCTTTGCATCTAGTTTCAAAGGTATTCTCATCTCTCCCATAGGTCCTTTAATACCCTTCATATCAGTGAAATTGGTCGAGAACAAGTCCTGATACTCGTGCAATAATTCTGTAATTTTGTCAATGGTAGCAACATCCCAGTAATCTCCGACATTGGCAAGATTTGGTGTCTCCTCTATCCCAATATTGACTTTATTTATCTTAATCGGTTGTCCAGTGAATGGTAGTTCAACTCCTGGTCCTTCCACGTCCCTATGTCCTTTTGTCTCAGCAATGTTTACCTTCCTCGGATCATCATCTTCGTTGGCATTAATGTTGTAACATCTTTGTAATTTCTGGAATGGCATAGTCCATTCATCCTCTTCTTTCTCCAAAGGGAGGCTAGATGCCCCCTTAAATACTTTATACCTCACAATATTTAATTATTGATCTACTGAAGGAAATTCAATTTCAAACAAAAAGGTGGTTACAAAATTCTTAAGCATACCTTCCCAATCTGTAGTGATAAGGCGCAGCTCTGCTTGAAGGTACCAGTTAATAGGGGTCGTGTCCAGTGTGTTAATGAATCTGTATACCCATTGTTCTTGAGGAATGTCACTCCAAGCCTCTTCGCAGCTTCGTACATGGTCCTTTGGGCAACTTTGACCTGTGTACCTCACTTCGCAACTTTCTACTTGTGCTGAAAACCGCGTTGTCATCAAGGTTCGACATTGTGTCCAGTCTGTGATATTTCTTTTATGTGTCCCCTACCATCTTGTTGGTGTAGCTTTCAGGGCCTCTTCCATAGCCAACAACCTATGTTGTGATGGTACAATTTCTTCAAAGTCCATCAAGAAGGATTCTAAAGGATTCAGACCATCAAAGGTAGGTAAGTTACTTATTGTTGTACCAATCCAGTGAACTTCTCTGGTCAGTTGAGAACATCTCCTTGTGGATAATTCATACATATGGTTCTGCCAGTTCTTCAGTGCTTCTTATGAATATGATGAACACGTGTTGTCACTTCGCCAACTTAGATTCCCATTGGTAGTAGGGTTGATATAATCATGTTGTTTGGTTGTTAATTTATATATGTTTTCCATCTCATATGCATAGTCTTCTTCTCTGATAGGCTCTGTATATCTCGAACCTTCATCTGGATCTAAGGGTGTAATGACCCTAAGGCCATCTCCTTCAAATGTCATGTGTCTTTTCTTTAAATTGACCGCAGTAGAATTGTTGAAGGCCTAATCAATTCCTAGTAATGCAGGGTAAGGGAAACTATCATCAACAATTTCAATTACCTCAAAGTATGCAAAGGTTCTAACTCCGTCGATGTCCACAGGGACATGTGTTCGTGCTCTTTTCGTCAATGTGTGAGCAAAAAGTGAGCACTTACATGCCTAGTTGGGCTCTTCTAGTCATGACAGCTGTAATGCAAAAGGTTAGAAAGAAAACAATA
>JZKD02S1260254.1:324732-355632 GCA_000966675.3 Picea glauca
TAACATGGAGGTGTGACATTTCAGGGTGATTATGGATAATTTCAAAGATGTGACTCATGAAGCTTTATCTGACTTGTTATGATAACAAGGCATAACCCAAGGACTCTAGACCAAAGACAAAACTAATCTTAGCTTATTTAAATCAAAATTTTGAAAAAGTCTATATAAAAAGGGCATAAAACCTAAAACATGTGACTCAAAATCAAAACTGAAAATATTTTTGACCCTTGCAATTCTACGTGATAACATTTGGCTCCATACGGGATGTCATGCTCCCTGTGAGCTGCCAAGGACATGGATTTTTAGTGCCTTATCCATTGGGCTATGGGGTCATTATTTAAAGAAAACAAAACAAAATAAAAACTGATATTTACAATGAAAGGAAAGCCACTCATGGATTTAAGAAAATTATTCTTCAAAAATTTCCCATTGACTGGGCCACCAAATTCAATATCTTCTATGCTTTGCAATTTGAAAGTGTTATTTTGCAAAACTTCATAAATTTTGAAAGGACCAATCCACAAGGCTTCAGATTTACCATGTTTACCCTTTTGTTTCCTTTTTTCATCCCATTTGAGCACCAGGTCTCCCAGCTAGAAATATTCTTTCTTTACCTTCTTAACAAAAGCTTGCTTGATATTTTGTTGATGGCCCTGTGCTTTATCAAAGAGATCCTCCATGGTCTGTTGTACTTCCACTAGTTGATGCATCCTCCTGATCATATCATCTGGCTCTCCTTGTTTTTCTTAAAGAAAATTTTCCACAGGTAATGCAAGTTGAGAAGGAAAGATATCCTCAGTTCCATAGACCAACTAAAATGGAGTAGTGCCAATTGATCTCTTGGTGGTTACTCTATCCTCCCATAGAGAAAAATTCAGCTTTGAATCCCAATAATTTTTGTTATCTTTACTAGACTTTTGTTGGAGGATCTTGCCAATCCATTACCTTGAGGGTAATAAGGAGTAGAGTGAATAAGTTGGATCCCAAATTTTTCACAAAACTTGACCAGAGGTTCAGCTTTAAAAGTTGCAGTATTATCAGTCATAATATTGTTAGGACATCCAAATCTTGAAAAAATGTCTTCCAGGAAGTCAATGACTACTTTATGTGTTGCATTTATTGTAGGAATGGCTTCTATCCACATGGTGAAATAATTAGTGGCAGTCAGGATCCAATGATGTTGGCCACTTGAAGAAGGATGGATTTCTCTAATAATATCTAATCCCCATTGCTAGAAAGGACCAGATACCATTATGGGCTTCAGAGGAAAATATTTTAGTTGTTTCTTGCCTGATAGTTTATGACATTTATCACAGGCCCTAATCTTTGCACATACAATAGTGAATAAACTAGGTCAAAAGTCCCCATATTTGAGTAATTTATATGATGTGGTATGTTAAAAATGATGGCCTCCACATAGGATATCATGAAAGTTAGTCATGATTTTATTTTCCTCATCTGGGTCCAAGCATCTTAAAATAACCCCTAGAGGATCCTTCCAATACAAAACATGATCAACAATGAAATATTTGATTGATTTGATCATTAAATCCATCACCTCAGTCTTCTCAAGTCCAGCAGGGGGCTGTAATGTCTGTAAAAAATGGATGAGTTCCTTGTACCAGCTACAATCTATCAATTTGGTGCTAATATGTGAGTTGCTGCTAGCAATATAAGTCTACTGATATACAAAATATTCATTCATGAAATTAACCCCAAGTGCATTACAATTTGATTCAGATAAAAATATAGCTAAACCTTTCCATTTCACCAACTTGGCAGCTTTCATTGCAAGATCAAATTCCAAAATTTTGGAAATCCACTTATTTTTCCATCTATGTCAGGATGAATTAAAATTTCTTTAACAGAGGCTGAAGGGACATAAGAAATAATTCTAGAATGTAGAAAATGTACTCTGAAATATTTGAGGGCTTTGAACAAAGCATAAACTTGCTTCTCCATGATGTCATACCTGACTTCAACATCTCTCAAAGCCCTACTAAAAAAAAAATTAGGTTTCTCCATTCCATCTGATTTTTTCTGAAGGAGGACAACAACCAATGTGTCATGTGAGGAAAAATAAAATATCAGAAATTATTTTGAATAATCAGGGATGATAATAATAGGTTCCTTAGTTAGTGCTTGTTTAATTTGATCAAAATAATTTCTAGCTTCAAGTGTCCACTTTAACTCATTCCCCTTTCTCAGCATGGATGTGATAAACTTAACCACCTCAACAAAACTAGAAATGAATCTTCTCAAGAAGTTTATATTACCCAGGAAAGATTGGATCTCTTTCTTGGACCTAGGGAGAGATAGGTTCTTGATGGCCTCTACTCTACTTGGGTCAATTTTTACCCCTTTAGCTGAGACAATATGTCCCAACAACTTACCTTTCTTCATAGAAAATAGGGACTTCTTAGGATTAAGATATAGTCCAAATTTTCTGCATTTTAGGAACACCTTCTTCAAATGTTGATAGTTCTCTTCATCCGACATTGAAAACATTGTGATGTCATCCAAGTAGATCACCACAAATGTATCCTTTTCTTTGATAAAAGAAATATCCATTCAACGCTTAAAGGTTTCCCCTACATTCATGAGACCAAAGGGAATCGTGGAATACATGAATGTACCCCAAGGAGTGTTAAATGTTGTCTTCTCCCTGTCTTCAGGAAAAACATAAATCTGATTGTAGCATGAAAATCCATCAATCATGGACATCCTAGCTGAGCCAGTCACCCTTTGAAAAAGTGTTCCATCTTAGGAAAGGGGTAATTATCTTTCCTAGAACACCTATTTAAATTTCTAAAATCAACATAAAGTCTGATTTCTCCATTCTTTTTCTTAACAGGGACAAGATTAGCTATCCACTCAGAATACCTCAAATGTATGATAATATGAGCATCAAGCAATTTTTTGACCTCCTTCTCCATGATGGGAAACAACATAGGATTGATCTGCCTTAGTTTATGTCTAAATGGTTTATTATCATCCTTCAAAGGTATTTTGTGTTCAATAATGCTTGTGTCATAAGTTTTCAAATCATCATACTTCCAAGCAAAGACACCAAAAAATTCCTTTAGCTATTTGATATACTCATTTCTTTGTTTTTCTGACAGACTAATAGACAGCTTGACATACTTGAGATTTTCATGAGTACCTAAATTGCATTATTTCAAATAAGCATCTGCATTTGAACCTCTTACTTTGAATGTTAGGGACCTTACCTACCTAACTCATCAAGTGGGTAGAATAATATATTTCCATTTAATAAAGGTCAATATTAATAAGGCCTAGCAATAAGGAGGAATAAGTCAAATCTAAGAAGACCTAATAGAAGCTTCCGCTTCTATAAGGATCTTCCTCTAGATTTTTCTTTTGGAAAGATATATTTAGTATAAATAGGAATAGAGGATATGAGAAGTGTGTATTGGATATTATTGTAATAGATCTCTTCTCTACTAGAGGTTACCCCCTCGAAGAGGCAAGTGAACATTTCTTGCAGTAATCAAAGTGCTCTTTCTGGTGTTATTCTGGTATTATTCTTGTATTTTTCTGGTTATATCATTGTTTCTCTGCCATTTCTAGCTAATTATATTTGTTCTGATTATTATTTTCCATCTAGAATACTACAAGTGGTATCAGAGCATCTTCCTCGACAGAAACTCGTGGGTTAATTTTTTTTAGGATAGAGACATATTTCAGCATCTTAAAGCTACAAACATCTGTCATTACATGCATAAACCCATGGTTGGGGATTCATACACGCATGAAATACAAGTGGTACTTAAGAGCACATTTGTTGGCCACCCTTGTAACCCGTGTTGGTACCCCTTCGAGGGGTAGTGCATTAGACATCACATGTATATGTATCAACCTAGATCTCCTAAATCCCTCCATAGATGAACCAATCGACCACCTGCCTGCTATAATTCCACCGAGCACAACACTCACGAAGATACTCACTAGTACCTAGGTAGTTGGGTAGTATGTCTAAGGGAACTGTCTATCCTCCTTAGTTGATGCCCTAAGATATTGGTCCAAGTACTATTGTTATACCCCACACATATATCAGAGAGCTATATCACAGGGAAAACCCTTGTTTGTAGAACCCTTGAAAACCCTAACCCTTGGGATGAAAAAAAAACCAGAATGTACAAGATCTATTGGTACGCAATTGTGTCTTCTGCATTCGGGTTGCAAAATTACTCAACCTTTCTTCCTATTAATCATTTGGGCATTTCATCACTGCAATATTCTTCAGGTCAGAGTATAACTTCGTAGGAGTAAAAAAAAAACTGAGTATATTGCTCCTGCCAACACACTTATTTGGGACCTATTCCATTGGATTCCACTTTTTCCCTTGATCACAGACATACCCTTCATTTTTAATTATTTTTGTTTCAGTGGACCTAACCCCTTCCCAGTTTCCCTATTTTGTCGCCTATTCTAATACATTTCTCTTCTCACACTCATCATCGTGGTACCTATCACTTATAATTCCTTTTCTGTGGTCCCACCCACCCATTTTTCCTTATCCGCACTTCCCCTTTCCAATTTCCACCACTGGCACCCAAGAAATCTAAGCATCCATCAATCAAGCCCATGCCTCCATCGAACATATGACATTTCAGATTGGCTCTAACAATTCCCGCATTGAAAGATTAGAGAAAAAATTTGACACCATGGAAGCCAAATTCAAAACCCAATTTACCGCCCTCTAGTCTGCTACCAATCAATTGTTCAACCTCCCTGCAAATCCTTCCTCATCAGACCAACCCGATGCTATTGATTCCTCTTAGTCTCTAAATTTTCAACCCAACTCCTTTCATCGTGAACCCCGTCTTCCCCTTGTAGAGGTCAATAAATTTGATGTCTCTGATCCGATGGATTGGGTCACTCAAATGGAGCATTATTTTTCTCTACATGGTATTAATAATGAGTTGGCCAAAACTCTCTATGTTGTCCTCTATCTAGATATTGAATGCTGACAATGGTGGCAATGGCATAAAAATTCACGTCAGGGGTATATTTCCTAGACCTAGTTTGTTGCAGAGCTCTATTCCCTCTTTGATACTGATACACACTATCTCGATCGTTTGACCAAGTTGAAACATTCATGCACAATGGAATACTTTATCATTTATTTTGAGCATTTGGCCTTTTGCGCAAAGTGAATTTTTGATGCGTTCTTCTGTGAATGCTTTATCAGTGAACTCAAGGATGAAATCCGATCCCAGGTTCTCATGGCCCACCCTCAAACTTGGTTGGAAGATACTACACGTGATAAAGAGTCTCAACAAGTTTTTTTCTCCTAGAAAAAAAATCCCTCTTTTATTCCTCGCCCTCGACCCACTAATCCTAACCCCGTTGTCACTCCCCTCAAGGTCCAAAAACTAACTAGGGCTAAAATTGTTGAACACAAATTGAAGGTTCTTTTCTATAGTTATGATGAAAAATATTTTTCGGGGCACAAGTGTAAGGAACAAATTTGTTTTTTGGCCATTTTCGAAGATGTTCCTCAAGATGATGTGATATTTCCCCTTGTTGATGAACCCTCCCTTCCCGATGCTACCCAAGAGCCTGTTGACCCACTTGAATTTGACCCACTTATTTCCTTGCATGCCCTCACTGACTTCTCTTCCCCATAAACCCTCAGGCTCATTGAATTTATTAAGAACATGAAGGTCATCATCCTTGTTGATAGTGGTAGAACCCATAATTTTATTCATTGTCACATTTCCTAGGAAACCAATTGCTATATTCATGTTGTTAATAATTTTCAAATTATGATAGCCAATGCTGGGTCCATAAAATGTGGTGGGCGTTTTGAAAATGTTTGACTTCGAATTGGACATTACCACCTGAAATATCATATGTTTTCCATTGACATGGGAGGTTGTGACATTGTGCTAGGTTCTTAATGGTTATGTACTTTGGGTCCCATTCTTATGGATATTAAGGAATTAACCATGCAATTTCAACATGAGGGACACAGATATCAATTCCAAGGTCTCACAACTAGTTATCCTGAGATAATTAGTTCCCATCACATGGAAAATATCCTCAATAGAGGCCACTTGCTATTATTTCTCAACTCCATTCTATTCAAGCCATTGAGAAACCCTCTTTGCATCCTGACCTCCAAGCTATCCTTTCCACATATCAACTTGTTTTTTACACCTCTCAGGGTCTTCCTCCTTCTCGTGGTGTTCATGATCATTCCATTCCCCTTGTTCCTGGCAATTTTCCTCCCAATGTTCTCCCTTATCATCATCCATTGTCCCAAAAGAATGAAATTGATAAAATAGTGCAGGAATTGCTCCAAGCGGGTGTTATCCACCCTAGTACTAGCCCTTATTCTTCCCCTGTGGTCATGGTACTTAAGAAAAAAGGTAATGTGTGCATGTTTCCTAACTTTCATGCCCTCAATAAACTCACCATCAAGGAAAAGTTTCCCATTCATGTCATTGATGATCTCTTGGATGTGTTGAGTGGTGCTCAATACTTCACTAAACTTTATATGCATTCTGGATACCACTGGATAGATATGCAAGAAGATGACATACCCAAGACTTCATTTCACACTCATGAGGGTCACTATGAGTTTTTGGTCATGCCCTTTGGCCTATGTAATGCCCCCTCCACCTTCCAAAGCCTCATGAATCATGTCTTTTGTCCTTTTGTAACACCCCAGGTTTTTGAACCCCCATTTTAAATAATGTATTGTTACAATGCTGAGAGGCCGGAGTGCCCAAACAATTATTGAAGGGCTAGTATGCCCAAGAAATGTAATGTTTTCATCATTAATAATAAAAAATACATTGTTGGTTGCTAGATGGACAAGGGATAGAGTTATAGGGGGATATGATTCCACAAGAGAGGGAGATTGAGGGACTAAGTGTCTTCCTATTTTTTCTTATTACCCTTTTTGTCTAAGGGAGGGGATCAATTACGTGAAATTCTTGGGGAAGACCAAGAGGTTCTTGTTTTCCCCATGAGGTTACTTAAACCCACCTATGGTCTGATGGGGGGGTTGGACTGATGACTTGTTCATTTTTTTCTCGTTCCCTCACTCATTATTCCCTCACGCATTCCCATGCACCCCCCCCGACTCGTCCATTGATCCATCATCACCTGCGTCTTGGCTTGGAAAAGGAAACAGAGTTGCTGAAGAAATTAGCCATAGGATAGTTGGCTATAGTGGCCACTGGTGTGATCCAGCCGTGACCTGGGGCCTGCATGTCTCAAATGCATTGGCACGTGACCTGTTTTTCTCACAACTGTGAGTCCTGAGAGTTCCAACATTGATATTCTGGACCAGTTGTGTTGGAATCCTTGGCAGGAAGGAGAAGGACTACCTGAGGGACTGCATGGAAGAGAAGGGTGGAGGTCCATTCTCTCAGGTGGCATGGGCTGGGTAAAAGAGATCTAGGTACTTGGATTTTTGTGGGTGTCGGGAAACTTGTGAGAGATTGAGAGCTGACTGGTTTGGGAACCAATTAGACTCTGGAACTGTCCTTGTGGATTCATAGCCCTGGCTTAGGGGTGACACTATTGTTGGTATGTAGAGTAGCACTGTCTATGGTTGGGTAGAAATTCCTTGATCTACATCCAGTTGATGTTTTATTTCATATAGATAAGTGCTCTCTATAGTGATATTACAATCTGTGTATGAATGTATTCCACTGTGTAGTTTAATTGTAATTTACATGTATATGAATGTATTTTTGCTGTGTATATTTAATTATCATTTAACATAATATTTAGATCTTGCATGCTTGTTGGATATTATTATGCATGTCGTTAAATTTGTTATCGTATGCATCCTTAATAAATAAAGAAGGTCAGCATGTGAAATAATTCCAAGGGAGGGCTTGCAGGTAGCGTACCTGGCCTATGGGTGGTTGGGTATGTTACAGATTGGTATCGGAGATTCTGGTTGAAAAACCAAGCTGGTATGGGTCAGGTCTGTTAGTCAGAATCTCATGGTAGAGATCTAAATCTGACTGTGAAGTTGAAAATCTTAGGAGGAATGGCGTTGCAGATGCTATGCAGGAGACAGAATGTCATAAAACCCTTGTGAGGGTTTGAAGGATAGTGAGTGTTCCTTTTTAATTTGGGAACAATTTCCATGGCAGGATCGGGGAGATTTAGGATCCTTAGAATGAAGGATAGGTAAACATGGGTCATATGATGAAAATGAAGCAAG
The DNA here is from genome assembly GCA_000966675.3 of Picea glauca. NCBI lineage: Eukaryota > Viridiplantae > Streptophyta > Pinopsida > Pinales > Pinaceae > Picea > Picea glauca. The sequence continues at coordinate 332,948 of JZKD02S1260254.1, forward strand.
GTTAAGGTCGCGACCGTTGGATCCCATTGGAGAGAGAGATCAATGGCCAGCAGGAATTGCGGGGAACTGAGTTGCATGGAAGATAGTTTCCCAAGGTGGTCCCGCAATCCAAACCATGGTTTTCCCGGAGGGTTACATGTCAACATTAGGAGAATTGCGAGGAGAAAAGTGGGTTACTCCAAATTGCCGATGCATGCCCTCGCAAATTGAAAGGCATGCAATGATGTCATAGGTAGGGCTCGATTATTGAAACTCAGAATAGCTGAAGTAGTCAGGGACCGTCAATCCATAGGAGGAAACGTGTCAACCGATCATGTGCTTCGGGTGAAAGCACTTCGGGAAAGAGCGAGCGAGGAGAAGTTTATATTTGAGACTCCCAAATCCTGGAGATTCGGGGATCCGAAGTAAACTTTGACTGTCGGATCATCCAGATTAGATCATGATCGGTGATCACCCAGAGATTATGTGTCAGCAGATTAGTAACTTTGGAGGAATCCGTTCGAGATATTTTTAGTTGAGGCTGGATACTCCTGAAGCCCGGAGAGACGGAGAGCCAGAGAAAGCCTCAATCATCCGATCAGCTGAGAAGATCTCACCCATCGATCTGTCGAGAGCCACGCATCACCAGATCCATGACTTCGGATAAAATACAATGGGGCCAAATAAGTTTGAAATTTGAGATTTTGGGAGTCTAGAGTCTCGAAGTAATCGTGGCTGTTGATCCATAGGGAACACACGTTAGAAGATCACAAACTTTGGATAAAATTATTTTCAAGGAAAAAGGTTGAAGTTTGAGATCTCCGAAGTCCGAAACCCTGAAGAAATCATAGCCATCAGATTGAGGAGGGCACGTGGACTTTGGTTGAATACCCAAAGTGAAACCTAGTCGTCTGATACAAGAGGACACGTGGTGACATATTAGCCATTTTGGGAATTCGGAGTTCGGGAGAATCGAAAGTGTGCTAGTTTGAAAACTCTCGAAGCTCGAAGAGATGAAGTGATAAGGCATGATGACATCACCAGGGATGATGTGGAAACATGGGATGTGTGCCACATTTCAGTAAGTTTTGGGCATTTGGAACATTGAAAAGTCAATTAGAACGTGACACATGTCACCCGCCTGATTGGGCCACATGTCCACTTCTAGCATTTCACCATGTGGCGAAAGATCGTGCAGTCTGGAAGACCAGTCAGTCCAGAAGGGAAGGAGGTGACAGGCTTTGCTGGGTCAAAAAATCCTAAAGGACCAAAGACCAGAGTGTATATCGACCGTTGATTCCTGAGGACACGCATCGAAGGATTGTTGACTGGGGGTAAAAGAACTCCGGGAGAAAGTGCAGGAGGCAAGTTTGAAAATTTTGAAGCCTGAAACACCAAAATGATTCATAGACATCGATCTATGGGAGGACGTCTGTTGGCATATCAAGAACCTCGGGTAAAGGCATATCGGGAGGAGGAAAGAAATAAAATTTGAGACTCCTGAAGAGTGGAATCCCAAAGAAGATCTCGATCGTGGATCATGAAAGAGGACGAGGACTGTTGATCTAGTCCTGGCTAAAAGCTCCGAAGTCCTGGAGCTATGGACAAGTTCTTTTTCAGCTAAGAGCAGGGTCATGGCCTTGGTCATATGTAGGTTGAGAGTTGAGGAAGGAAGGATAAGGGCCAAATTGGTTGCCTTCGAGACAGAAAAGTGATAAGGGAGGATTTAGCCAAGGTTTCTAGTCGTGGTCACCTGGGAGGTGGTTTGAAGGAAGCGCCTGCACAGTGTGAACTCTATGCTAGCCAGGGATAACATGAAACTATTATTTTTGGAGAATGGGGATATGATCTCCATAAATAAGAAAGAGACTTGTAGCATGATTTGGCAATTTTTTCTATCATACGCATAATTATAACAAAATGGTCTCTTGCACATTTTGAAGAATTAAGAAGCTTAAGTGCATCAGGTCAAGATGCGTATTGAGGAAATGGGAGAAGGCGAAGGAGCCTCGAGTCATGAAAATGGAGGTCGAAGGCCAGAATACTAGAATCGGTAATGCAGAGACAGAGTCCAACGAATGCAAGGAAAAAGGAGAACATGAAACGTTTATAGAAACAATAAGAAGCTTGAAGATGGAAGTGCAGAGCTACAAATCAGACAATGAGAGACTGATGATAGAGAAAAGTCAAATAAATTCTCGAGTGTTGCAATGTTTAAATTAGTTATAGAAGAAAACAAAGAAGGAATCAAACTCAAGACAAGAGGAAGAAGGCAGGTGTCAGGAAAGAGGAGATTCTCGTGGAAGAATTGGTTATTATAGAAGTGCTAGTAGAGCTCATAGACACCACTCACCTCCTTACTTAGGAAGGAACTTTTATGCATCAGATGATCCCGTAAGAAGCCCATAAGTGTCTCCTTTTAGACACCAGAGAAGGAAAGAAGAGATAGATAGTTTCCAAGGAGAGCTGAGGAATCTCAAGCCACCTTCCTTCGATGGTGAAAGAGAAAGGGAAAATGATTCTAAAGCATGGTTTCTTGGGCTCCGGAGATATTTTCAGTTTCATAACTATTCATCAAACCCAAAAGACAATATTTCCACCTACCATTTACATGGGAAAGCTAGAGTGTGGTGGGACCAACTGAAGCAAGTGGAACATGTTAATGAAATAAGGATCACTTGGAAACAGTTCAAGAATTACTTCCATAAGGAGTACCTCTTAGAGCATTTCTATGACAAGAAAATGCAAGAGTTCTTTGAACTCGGGTTGGGAAGAATGACTATGGAAGAATACGAGAAGAAGTTCTTAGGATTGTTAAAGTATGCCAGGTTCATTGGTGATGAGAAAGTGAAAATATAGAGAATTATAAGTGGATTTCCATCCTTCTATAAGGAAAAGATCAAGTATTATGAACCCAAGACCTTGACTAAGGCCATCAGGAAGGCTAAATACTTGTATGAGCAAGTCCAGGGAAGATAATCCCTGCAGAAATCTTGGAAAAACAAGTTTGGTTCAGTTAACCACTAGAAGCAAAAGAAGAATCCATGATATGGTCATAATTTGTTCCATAAGTATTAATGGCGTGAATACTAGTACTGATCTAAACATCATAGCATTGGGGTCTTATGATATTCTAATTGGGATGGATTGGTTGGACAAGCATCATGTTTTCCTAGATTGTCATCACAAGACATTTACATGTATTGATGGAAATGGAAAACAGAGAACAGTGAAAGGAGTTCCAAGACCCATGTCTATAAGGGACATTTTGTCCTTACAACTAAAAGGGTGTTCTAGAAAAGGATTTCAACTGTATGCAGCCCATGTGGAGGATCCAGTTGATACAAAGGGGCCAAGCCTTGAATATTTCTCGGTTCTACAAGAATTTGAAGATGTATTCCAAGAAATACCTGGATTGCCACCAAGAAAGGAGATAGATTTCTCAATTGATTTAGTGTTAGGAGTTGCCCCAATGTCAAAAACACCTTATAGAATGAGCACACAAGAGATAAAAAAATTACAAATGCATTCGGAGGAATTGTTGAGGAAAGGGTACATCCGTCCAAGTGTTTCACCTTGGGGAGCACCAGTACTTTTTGTCAAAAAGAAGGATGGAACCTTGAGGCTGTATATTGACTTCCGACAACTGAACAAGTACACTATAAAGAACAAGTATCTGCTACCCTGAATTGATGACCTATTTGATCAACTAAGAGGAGCAAGGATATTTTCAAAGATTAATCTGAGAGCAGGATACCATCAAGTAAGAATCAAGGAAGAAGACATTCATAATACATCCTTTAGGACCATGTACGAGCATTATGAATTTGTAGTGGTGCCTTTTGGACTGACCAATGCATGAGTTGTCTTCATGTGCTTAATGAATGGCATATTCAAAAATTATTTGGACAATTTTTTCATAGTATTCCTAGATGACATACTTATCTATTCTAAGTCTGAAGAGGAGCATGAACATCACTTGAGATTGGTATTGCAAGTACTGAGAGAACATCAATTCTATGCCAAGTTGAGTAAGTGTTCTTTTTATCAAAAGCATATCCATTACTTGGGACACATTATTTCAGAGTAGGGCATAGCAGTAGATCCAAAGAAGATTGAATCCATTAGAGGATGGTCAACACCTAGAAATGTGTCAGACGTCAGATATTTTATGGGATTATCCGGATACTACAGAAGGTTCACAGTAGGGTTCTCTAAGATTTCTCACCCCATCACCTCTTTGCAAAAGAAGGGAACTAAATTTGAATGGACACTCTAGTGTGAAAATAATTTTAATCTGTTGAAGGAATTACTTACTAGTGTACATGTGTTAAAGATTGCCGACCCAAATGAAATTTTTGTGGTATGTACAGAAGCTTGTAAGAAAGGACTTGGGGGAGTCCTCATGCAGAATGGAAATGTCATTGGATATGAGTCCTTAAATCTTAAGGAACATGAGAGTAACTATGCCACGCACGACTTGGAACTTTTTTCCATTGTTCACACCTTGAGGATGTGGAGGCATTATCTCATGGGGAAGAAATTTGAATTAAGGACATACCACATTGGTCTGAAGTATGTTTTCGAACAACCGACCTTGAATGCCAGGAAAACAAGATGGATGTATTTTTTAAGCGAATATGACTTCGATATCAAGCATATCAAGGGAAATGAGAATAAAGTTGTCGATGCACTTAGTAGGAGAGTGCATCTCATGCATGCTACTGCTATCAATATGCATCAGTCAGAGTTAAAGAGCATACTTTTAGATGGTCTTGTTACAGATTGGCATTACCTACAGGTAAAGGAAAACTTACAGCAAGGATATGTACAATAGAAAATAAAGGACTATGAGATAATGGAAGATGGATTCCTCATGCATAAAAATAGAATCTATGTTCCTAGTTCTGGAGAATTGAGGAATTTGGTACTGAAGGAAATGCATGATGTTCCTTATGCTGGACATCTCGGTTACCGAAAAACAATTACAACAGTAAGAATCCATTTATTTTGGACGAGAATGAAGAAAGATGTTGTTGATTACATCACTCGATGTATGTAATGTCAGAAGGTGAAGGCTGAGCATAGGCACCCAACAGGTTTGCTGCAGCCATTGCTAATTCCAGAGAAGAAATGGGAAGTGATCACCATGGATTTCATCACAGGATTACCCAGAACAAATAAGCAACACAATTCAATCATGGTGGTGGTTGAAAAATTAACAATGGATGCTCATTTTTTTTTTGTGAAGACAATGCATACAACAACTAATATTGCAGAAATTTTCATGAAGCAAATTGCTAGTTTGCATGGGATACCTAGGACAATTGTCTCAGACAGAGATATGAAGTTTACCTCTAATTTCTGGAGGGGATTGTTTAAAGGATTTGGCACAAATATAAACTTTATCAAAACACATCATCCCCGGACAAATGGGAAAACAGAGAGGGTCAATCGAATAATTGAAGACATGCTAAGAATGTATGTGATGGATAAGACATCTAAGTGGGAAGATTACTTACACTTGGTTGAGTTTGCATATAATAATGGGTATCAAGATTCATTGAAAATGAGACCATTTGAAGCCTTGTATGGTAGGAAATGCAATACTCCAGTGAGTTGGGACAACCTAGCAGATATAGTGGTACTTGGGTCGGAGTTTCTCAAGGACATGGAAGACTAGGTGGTCAAGATTAAGCAGAATTTAAAGGCAGCTCAGGATAGACAGAAAGTTTATGCAGACAAGAAAAATATAGTTAGAGAATTTAAATTATGGGAGCATGTACTTTTGAAAGTGAATCCCAAGAAAATCTCTTTGAAATTGCGTAGTTGTACAAATCATGCAGCTAGATTCTGTGGTCCATTCGAAATATTGGACAGAATAGGGCCGGTTGCATACATGCTTGTAATGCCTAATTCCATGAATGTGCATAATGTATTTCATGTATATTTACTAAGGAAATATGTACATGATCCTAAACATGTTATTGATTGGCATCTGATTCAAGTAGAGATGGAGGGATACTTCCAGGTTCAACCAGTGTGGGTGTTGGATAGAAAAGTCAAAATGTTCTGAAATCGAGTTATAGAACTGGTAAAAGTTTAATGGACCTGCTACGGTCCTGAAAATGATACTTGGGAGCATGAAGATGCCATGAGAACAGAGTACCCGCATCTTTTTTGAATAAATTTGAGATTTTGATCTATGTTTTGTATATGCACTGAGAACAGTGCCAAAATAAGGGGGAGGGGATGTAACACCCCATGTTTTTGAACCCCCATTTTAAATAACGTATTGTTACAATGTTGAGAGGACAGAGTTCCCAAACAATTATTGAAAGGCTAGTATGCCCAAGAAATGTAATGTTTTCATCACTAATAATAATAAATACATTGTTGGCTACTAGACAAACAAGGACCAGATTTATAGGGGGCTATGATTCCATAAGAGAGGGAGCTTGAGGGACTAAGTTTCTATTCTTATTTTTTCTTATTACCCTTTTTGTATAAGGGAGGGGATCGATTACGTGAACTTCTTGGGGAAGGCCAGGAGGTTCTTGTTTTCCCCACAAGGTTACTTAAACCCACATCTAGTATGATGGAGGGGTTGGATTGATGACTTGTTCATTGTTTTCCCATTCCCTCACTCATTATTACCTCACGCACTCCCATGAATGCACTTCCATTCACGCACTCCCATGCACCACCCCCCGACTCGTCCATTGATCCATCATCACCTGTGTCTTGGCTTAGCAAAGGAAATAGAGTTGTTGAATAACTTATCCATGAGATAGTTGGCTATAGTGGTTGCTGGTGTGATCTAGTCGTGACCTGGGGCCTGCATGTCTGAAATACATTGGAGTGTGCCCTGTGTTTCTCACAACTGCGAGTCTTGAGAGTTCCAGCATTGAGATTCTGGACTAGCTGTGCTAGAAGCCCTGGTAGGAAGGAGAAGGATTTCATGAGGGACTGTGTGGAAGAGAAGGGTGGAGGTCCATTCTCTTGGGTGGCACAGGATGGGTAGAAGAGATATGGGTAATTGGATTGTTGTGGGTGTCAGAAAACATGTGATAGATTGAGATATGACTGGTTTGGGAACCCAATTACACTCTAGAACCATTCTTGTGGATTCATAGCCCTGGCTCGGGGGTGACACTGCTGTTGGGATTTAGAGAAACAATGTCTACAGTTGGGTGGAATGTCTTTGGTCTGTAGCTATTTAGTGTCATCTTTCATAAAGATAAGTTCTCTCTGTCATGATACTACTATTTGTGTATGAATGTATTTCGCTGTGTAGTTCAATTGTCATTTACATGTATATGAATATATTCCGATGTGTAGTTTAATTGTCATTTACATGTATATGAATGTATTCTGCTATGTAGTTTAATTGTCATTTACATGTATATGAATGTATTTCCACTACGTATATTTAGTTATTGTTAACATAATCTTTATATCTTGCATGCTTGCTAGATATTGTTGTGCATGTCATTAAATATGTTATCTTATGCATCCTTAATAAATAAAGAAGGTCAGCATTCGAAAGAAGTCCAAGGGTGGGCTTGCAGGTAGCGTACCTGGCCTGTGGGTGGTTGGGTATGTTACACTTTTTATTCGTCATTTTGTCTTACTTTTCTTTGACGATATTCTCATATATAGAAAAACTTGGCAATCCCATATTTCCCATGTGGATAAAATTCTCCATCGACTCTCCCAGCACCAACTTTTCCTAAAACATTCTAAATGTTCCTTTGGTGCCTAAAAAGTAGAGTACTTGGGTCATATTGTTGGCAAAGATGGTGTCCAGGTGGATCCTAAAAAGATTGAAGCAATGTAGGATTGGCCTCAACCTAAGACTATCAAAGGCTTGCGTGGTTTCTTGGGTTTAACAGGTTATTATCGAAAGTTTTTTTGGAATTATGGGAATATTGCGGCCCCTCTCACTACTCTCCTTAAAAATAATTCTTTCACATAGAGTCTAGTATCATATTGGGATTTTAAAGATTTGAAGGAGGTTATGTGTACTACTCTGGTCTTGGTCCTTCCTGATTTCACAAAGTCCTTTGTCTTGGAATGCAATGCCTCAGGTAGTGGAATTAGAGCAGTTCTTATGCAAGAAGGCAGAACCTTGGCCTTTACCAACAAACAATTGTTAGAATTCCATTTGGGACAATCTATCTATGAAAAGAAAATGTTGGCTATTATGCATGAAATAGATCTCCAATGCCCTTATCTCCTGGGGAAATGCTTCCAAATTAAGACAAATCATCAAAGCCTCAAGTATGTTTTAGAGAAATGACCTTCCTCCTCAGAGCAACAAAAATGGGTAACTATGCTCTTTGGTTATGATTATGAGATCATTTACAATAAAGGAAAAGAAAACTTGGTTGTTGATGATCTCTCTTAGAAATATGAAGATGAAGGGTCCCTTTTATCCCTCTTCTTTATTGTACCAGATTGTCTCCAAGATGTGCACCAAGAATGGCTACATGATCCTACAATATCACATATGATCCAACAATTTCAATCTAGCTCTCAATTTTCCCCAGGGTACTCTTGGCACAATGATGAGATTAACTACAAAGGTCATTTTTATTTAGTAAATAGTCACAACTTAAATCCACGGTGCTTTTTGAGCTTCATGCTACTCCCACAACTGGGCATTCAGGGTTTACCAAAACCTATGACCGAGTCAAACATTCTTTTTCCTGGGATGGTACGAAAAAGTACATTCACACTTTTGTAGCAGAATGTGATGTTTGTGAATGCAACAAAGGCGAAACCATCAAACCTCCTGGCACACTCCAACCTCTTCCGATTCCACCCGTTATTTAGAGGGATGTCTCTATGGATTTTATTGTGGGATTACCTAAATCAGGAAATAAGTTAGCCATCATGGTGGTCATGGATTATCTTTCCAAGTATGCTCATTCATGAGCTATTCAACACCCATTTACCACATCCACTATGGCTCAACTTTTCATGGATCATATCTTCAAGCTTCATGGAATGCCTCATTCTTTTGTTTCTAATCGAGATCCCACTTTCACCAGCAAATTTTGGCAAGAATTGTTCATCCTATAGGGCACCTAGTTGCATCTCAACATTGCATGTCATCCCCAAACTGATGGTCAAACTGAAGTCGTCAACAATTGTTTGGAGACTTACTTCAAGTGTTTTTTCTATGAAATAAAAAATCAATGGGCTCAATGGTTATCATTATCTAAATGGTGGTACAAAAATTCTTACCATACAAATACTCACATGACTCCTTTTGAAGCAATCTATGGCCAAAAGCCACCTTCAGTTCTCTCCTACCTGCCAGAGGTATAGAAGGTCTAAGAGGTTGACCAAACACTTACAGTTTGAGAGGTTATTCTTTGTATCCTCAAAGAGAATTTGGTCATGGCTCAGAATCACAGGAAGCAACATGTCAATCAAGGTCACTCAGAACGTCAATTTGTTGAAGGAGACCATGTATTTCTTCGATTGCAACCTTATGAGAAAACTTCACTCAAGGCCAAACATTGTCAGAAACTGGCGCCCAAATTTTATGGTATTTATACAGTTCTCAAGTGCGTTGGACAGGTGGCCTATTAGTTAGCTTTGCTTAGTCATTCTAAGCTCCATCCTATTTTTTATGTCTCCTTCTTTAAAAGGAGATTGGAACTAAGTGCCACAATGAAACCAACCTTCATGAGTTTGATGAAGAAGGATCCATCTGGTTGCAGCCACAAGCAATTTTGGACCAGCGAGAGCATTGTCTTCGTCATCGTACCATCAAGGAAGTGTTAGTCTAGTGGAAAGATACAACTCCAATAGATGCCACATGGGAGCCCATTGACATTCTACATCAATTTCCTCATCTCAAACCTTGAGTACAAGGATGATTTTAAGGGGGACAACATGTTAGGGACCTAACCTACCTAACCCCTAAAGTGGGTGGAATAACATATTTCCATGTAATAAAGGTCAATATTAATAAGGCCTAGCAAAAAGGAGGAATAACTCAAATGTAAGAAGACCTAATAGAAGCTTCCACTTCTAGAAGGATCTTCCTCTAGATTGTTCTTTTGGATAGATAGATTTAGTATAAATATGAATAGAGGGTATGGGAAGTGTGTCTTAGATATTATTGTAATAGAGCTCTACTCTGTTGGAGGTTTCCCCCTCAAAGAGGCAAGTGAACATTGCTCTTAGTAATCAAAGTGATCTTTCTGATGTTAGTCTAGTATTATTATGGTATTATTGTGGTATTGTTATTGTTATATCATTGTTTGTCTTCCATTTCTAGCTAATTATTTATGTTTTGCATACTATTTTATATCTGGAATACTACATTGACATCCACAACATTACTATCAAATAATATCTCTAAAGGAACCAATCCCTTCAAGATATGATTACTAGGCAACTATACAATCTTGTGGTCTGCAATTTTATCCAGGTATTTATCAGCATGAGGACAGTTTTCATCATCTATATCTTGATCAATGTGAAGAGAAATATCATCTTCAAAAACCTTCCAATGTTTGACATTGTCAGGTATGGAAGGCCTATATTTTACTTCAACATCGTACTTGAGTTTAGGTGGTAGTGGAACTTTAAAGTTGCTAGAAGAAACAAATGGGGAATCATCCAATGTGACCTCTTCTTTAGGAACAAAGGATATATTGAAATCTAGGAAGAAATTATCAATAAGATCCCATACCTCATTTTTGTAGGTCCTCAACTGATGCAGACCCCTGCCTTAGCAGGGTCTGCTGACCTCTCGGTCATTGGATCTTCAGCTCCTCTGAGCCAAAATGGCTCCTTGGTCAACGCTGGAACACTTCAATGCATATAAACCACAGGTCCTTTTATGAGTTATGCCTGTGAGAACAAGCACTAGGCATGAACCTCCACTCCACGTGACCTTAGCCTTAGCCCCAAAAGGCATGTTGGGACTTCCCTTGCAAGGCAACCCGACTCCTACAATTACCGAAATCCTAAAATGGGCTAACGGTCCCTAGATCCTCCCTTAGATTCTCCTGATGTGACCCTCAGCTGTGACATGGGGCCCAAGCTTCGAATGCGTCAGGATTTCGCGTATCGGGGATTTGCGAAGTAGCTTTTCTCGCTTTGTCTGATATCCTAAATGTCGATATTTATTCACCAAAGATCAGCGGTCCCAATTCTGCCCATGATCTAACGGTCCAAATCGCGTCAGGATTTTGTGTATCATGGATTTGCAAAGTGTCCCTATCCCCTTCTCCCGAAATCCAAAATCACGATGACCACTTATGCCAGATCAACGGTCCTGGGGCCCCGTGATCCAACACTCCAGATTCTTCCTTCCCTTATCGAGATTTCACGATTTGCGATCTCCAAGTTACAACTTCCCCAACCTTCTGATTCCTGAAATGTCGAAACTTGGAGTGCCCAATCGAAGGCTCACACTCCTCGAGATCTAACGACTATTATCCCTCCTGAGCTTGTGAGTGTTGAAAGACTCTCATCCTTATCCTCTTCACTGATCTGCTAGGTCCAACGGCTCATGGAATTTCAACATTTCTCCCTCCAAGAATTTCAACTGTCTGTTCAGGCTCTCATTAGTTCCCCGCCATATAACTCGGCGTCTTTTCCTCCTGATATTGATTTCTGTGAGGTGACTTCAACCCTCGTTCTTCTTTCAAACTCTTCAAAGTCTCTATCCCTCCTAATCTTGATTCTTGTTGCAAACTCAAGGATTCTAAGGGATTCTTGCACGCACTCCTTGGGGCCTTCAAGATAATCTCCAATTATCCAAACACCACAACTTCACACACTCCTTGGGACAAGAATTCTTCAACCACTTCCTTGGGTTGGAAAGTCTAAGACTCCAACCTAGCTTGCGCACAACTTGCACGACTCTATGCTATATTTTCACTTCTTTTGGTATACAAACAACTCTATCTATCCAGAAATTTTTTGAGGTAAAACTCAGAATCCTGTCAACGCACTCCTTGTGTACCTTCACTGCACTTCTTACAGGAATTCTCAGGACGAGTAGAAATTGAAACTTATACTCTCCCTTCTCATAGACTTCATACGTTCAAAATGAAATCAACTGCATAACATAGTGTATAAGAAAATTGTAAACATACCATTCAATAGATGCAAATAGTAACCATAACAACAACATGAAATTGGAACAAATCCTTCTTATATTAATTCAAGTGCTTCTGTACATGGTTTCTATAGCAACAACTATCCGCTCAAACAACTTCTACAATCTATCTTCTTCTCTGTTCTCCTATGCTCTTTTGCTCTCTTAGCTTCTACTCTTACAATGAGAATAATGATACAATACCATACATATGAGGGAGATTTCTAGAGTTTTCCCTCCTACAACTCTAATCTATAGTATCGAAATAAAGACTACAACTACTTTATGTTTAATACAATAAAGGCCTCCAACTGAAAGCTGAGAGCGAATGCTCAAGATCTCCATTACAACCCCCAAAACATTTAAGAAAAATTACATCTCTCCAGATATTACATTAATGTTTCATCTTTTAAATTTAAAAATGTCTTCAAAATGCACGTTGGTGCATATCTAGTTGTCCTCCACTTGAGCTTGCTTGCAATGCTCCTGCATCATACTCCTTTGGCCGAAACATTCATGGACTCCTGCTCATGAGCTCTTGCACCGTGTGTCCATGTTTCTAGATATCTTCTTCACTCTCCCAACTGGCATCTTCAATCGGGTGTCCCTTCCACTTTATCAAATATTCAAAATATGTCTTTCTCTAGGTCTTCTTGTCAACTCTTTGATCAATGATCTTTTCCATCTGTGGATTTTCAGCTACAGGCATTTGTTTAACCCATTGAATTTCCTTTTGATTCCCTTCTCCTCTCTCTTCGTCTAATCTATATGGGTACATATTTTCTACGTTGAATATGGGTGATATGCCCACACCATATGACAATTGTATCTCATAATCATTTGCCTCAAATTTACATAAAATCTTACATGGTCCTATCTTTTTCATCTTCAATTTATCATACGTTCCCCTTGGGAACCTTTCTTTTCTTAGATGTGCTAAGACTAAATCTCCCACTTCAAATTTAAGATCTCTCTTGTGATGATCTGCTTTGCGCTTGTATTCCTGGTTGGAACTTTGCAACCGCTTTTTAATATTACCGTGGAGCTCTTGCATTTCTGCTGCAAAATCTTCCACTACAACAATCTTGAACTCACTCTTCTCTAAGTCTCTCAACTTAGATACTCCACTTGGTTGCATTCCATACATTATCTGGAATGGAATCTTCCATGTGCTCCTATTAGATGAGTCATTATATGCAAATTCCTCTTGTGGCAGAATCTAATCCCACTAACTATGATGTTCAGCTACTAAACTCCTCAATAAGTATCCCAAACTTTGATTTACTACCTCAGTATGCCCATCCGTTTGAGGGTGATATGTTGAGCTAAAAGATAAATTTGTCCCCAGATTCTTCCATAGTGTCCTCCAAAAATGACCAACAAATTTGGTATCCGTGTTTGAAACAATACTCTTGGGTAAACCATGAAGTCGAACAACTTCCTTGAAAAATAGATTTGTAATGTGTGTTGCATCACTAGCTTTCTGACATGGAATGAAATGTGCCATATTTGAGAATCTATCGACTACCATGAATATGGAATCACATCCTCATTGTGTCCTTGGTAGTCCTAACACAAAATCCATGCTAACTGCGTCCCACAGCCTCTCTGGTATTGGAAATGGTTTATATAACCCTGTATTCTATCTTTTCCCCTTTGTGTGATGGAAAATTCTGCATTTGTTGAAAAAATTATTGACATCCATCCTCATCCCTGGACAATAATACAAATTGTTTAGTTGCACAAATGTTTTATCATGGCTGAAATGTCCAGCCAATCCCCCACTATGTTTTTCCTTCAAAAGGTTTTCTCTCATATAACTCTTCGAGATACATAATTGATTTCCTTTGAATAATAGTCCATCCTGAATTAAATATTCAATCCATTGGCTTCTTTGCCTTAAAACAAGATTCTCACATGCTTCATAAGCGTCCTTGAAATCTGAATCATCCATGTACATTTCCTTAAGACTATCAAAACCTAAGGCATTCACACGAAACTCCTGCAAAATCAAACATTTTCTGATCAATGCATCATAAACCTTGTTAGCATTCCCAGAAATGTGCTTTATAACAAAAGTAAATTTCTGCATAAATTCAACCCATTTTGCATGTTTTTGGTTCAATTTATCTTGTCTGGTTATAAATTGTAAAGCATGATTGTCGCTATACAAAATGAACTCTTTCAGAACCAAGTAGTGCCTCCATTTCTTCAGTGCTTGTATGACTGCATAAAACTCTTTATCATACCTGCAATATTTCATATTGGTTTCGTTCATCTTCTCACTGAAGTATGCAACTAGTCTATTGTCTTGACTTAACACTTCTCCAATCGTGAATCCTCTTGCGTCACATCGGACTTGAAATGTTTTACTAAAATCCGGTAGGACCAGAACTAGTTGTTTGGTTATCTTCTCCTTCAACAACTTGAAACTCTTCTCTGCTTCCTCTGTCTAATGAAAAGATTTATTTCTTTTCTTGACAGTGTCCATCATTGGTGCAAAAATTCCACTAAAATTTTAGGTGAACTTCCTGTAAAAATTGTCTAGTCCATGGAAGCTTCTGACTTCAAAGATATTCCTTGGTGATGGAAATTCTTTGATTACTTTTACCTTCTCAGGATCTGTCTTCAACTCATTCAAAGATATCACAAAACCCAAATAAATGAGTTATGTCTTCATGAAATATGAATTCTTCAGATTTATTAGCAACTTCTATTGCTGCAACTTCCTCATCACTAGAGTTAAATGTCTCAAATGTTCCTCAATCTTACTGAAGATCAATATATCATCAAGGTACACAATTACAAACTTCCCAATGAAATATTTCAAGACTTCATTCGTCAATCTCATGAAAGTACTTGGTGCATTTTTCAAGCCAAATGGCATGAAAAGCCATTCATACAGTCCTTCATTCGTATTGAATGATGTTTTCCATTCATCACCTTCCCTCATTCTAATCTGGTGATATCCTCTTTTCAAATCATTTTTTGAAAAAAACTCGTCCCCACTCAAGAAATCCATCAAGTCATCCATCCTGGGTAAATGAAATCTATACCTAATGGTGATTTTGTTTATATCCCTCAAGTTTGTACACATTCTCCATCCACCATCCTTCTTCATACTTAACATAGGTGGTACAACGTATGGGCACAAGCTTTCCCTAACCACCCCTTTGTCTATCAAATCATGGACTTGCTTTTTGACCTCTTCATTCTCATGTGGCATCAGTCTGTACACTTCTTTGTTTGGAAAACATGCTCCTGGTATAAGGTCAATGTGATGCATTATACTTATGATGGGAGACAACAAACGAGGTAAATCATCCACCACTATATGAACGAAATTCTCCAGCAGTTCCTGAATCTCCTTGGGTAGATTATCTACTGAAGTACTGGTTAATATGACTCTGGGTTTCCTAACCACATCAAACTCCATTTCTTGATCTTTCTTGACTTCATCCAGAAGTTCCTTCCCACTCATGAGATGTATAGCATTACTTGTTTATTCTTTCGCCTTCTTGTCTTCAATTAGAAGCAACATATGTGTGCTACCATTATTTTCCAAGGTGTATGTATTCTTTCTTTTGTCATGAATAACATTTTTGTCATATTTCCACGACCTCTCCAACAAAAGATGACAGAACTCCATGGGAATAACATCACATAAAATCTCATCTCTGTATCCCACTATCTTAAATTCAACTAAACATTGTTTAGTCACTGTTACTTGATGTCCCTTTTGCAACCACAAAACTTTGTATGGGCTTGGATGTGCAACGGTCTCCAATTCCATGTTTTCCACCATCTCTGTGGATACTAGATTATTCGTGATTCCACTATCAACTATCACCTTACATAACCTATACTTGGTCTTGCAAGCAGTCCTAAATAAATTGTTCCTCTGGACTAGACTCTCCATCTCTTTCTCTGGATTCAAGAGAATTTTCCCCATCATTAAGGATCTCTTGCCTTCTGCATCTTTTGCCTCAACATTTCTCCTTTGCGCTTCTGAAATGTGAGCTTTGGCTCCTCCATCTCTTTTTCTATCGGGACATTCCCAATATTTGTGTCCTATCTTTCCACAGACAAAACACTTTAACTCAACTCTTCTGCCTCTTCCTCTTCCTCTTGCTCAAGGAAAAGCGTTCCTATTGGCATATTGTCTCCCTTGTGAACTTCCTCCCCTTTCTGGGTGATTATGAGGCTTCTTTTCTTTGTCTCTGGGCTTCTGTACTATGTCATAGGAAACTGTTTTTTCTCTACTGTGACTTCTTCCTCTACCTCTTTGACCGTTCTTTTGGGCCAATTTCACTTCTGCCTTTGAAGCAATCTGATAAGAATCTTCTACATTTCTAATTGTCACCATGCTCATCTCATACTGAATCTCATATCTCAGGCCATTCATGCATCTAGCGATTTTTTCATCATCACTCTCGCGATGACCAACTCTAATATTTAATCTGTAAAATTCCTCTGTATATTCCTTCACTGTCATTGCTTTCTATCTCAAATTCTGCATTCTTCGAAACATATTGATTTGATAATTTCTGGGTATGAATTTGGATTTCATCTTGGCGAACATCCCGTCCCATCTTTTGATTTATTGTTTTCCTTTGCAATGTCTATCAGCCTTCAGTTCATCCCACCACATTGTTGCATGCCTTTTCAATCTAGTGACAACATGTTTTACTTTCTTATCTTCTTCGATATCTTCCTAGTCGAAATATTTATCTAGAGCTCTAAACCAATATATAATCTCCTCAACGTCTAAGTTTCCTTCATACATCGGGATGTCCATTTTTTCTCTGGCACCTATCCTTGCAACAACTTTGAATAGACGCTCCTCTGCAACATCTTCGACTAAAACTTCTTCTTCGAATCCATCTTCATTCTCGCTTTCGTCCTCACTGACATCTCCAGTACCAGAAGCTCTTCTCTGTGTTGTCTCCATGGCATCCAATTGAGCACTAAGTTCTCTCATTTCCCTTTCCAGGGCTGGATCGGGCATGGGTCTCTCTTGATGTCTTCTTAGCGGCATTGTTTCAATATGTCCACGCAAAATTCAAATCACAACTATCCTCTATCTTCCCTATACAGAAAACAAAATTTGTTATCTCTGATACCACCTGATGCAGACCCCCACCTCAGCAGAGTCTGCAAACCTCCTAGTCTATGGATCTTCAACTCCTTTGAGCCAAAATGGATCCTTGGTACATGTTGGAACCCTTCAACGCATATAAACCACAGGTCCTTTTATGATTTACGCCTGCACGAACAAGCACTAGGCGTGAACCTTGACTCCATGTGACCATCAGTGTGACCACAGCCTTAGCCCCAAAAGGCGCGTCGGGTTTCACGATGTCGGGACTTCCCTTGCAATCCAACTTGACTCCTCCAGTTCCTAAAATCCTGAAATGGGCCAACGGTTCCTAAATCCTCCATTAGATTCTCTTGATGTGACCCTCGGCTTCGACCTGGGGCCCAACCTTTGAATGTGTCAGGATTTCGCATATCAGGGATTTTCGAAGTATCTTTTCTCCCTTTGCCCGATACCTGAAATGTCAATATTTCTTTGCCACAGATCAACGGTCCTGATTCTCCCCACGATCTAATGGTCTAGATCGCGTCGGGATTTTGCGTATCGGGGATTTATGAACTGACCCTCTCCCCTTTTCTCGAAATCCGAAATCACGATGACCGCTTATGCCAGATCAATGGTATTGGGCCCCCATGATCCAACACTCCATATTCTTCCTTCCCTTATTGTGATTTCTCGACTCACGATCTCCAAGTTACAACTTCCCCAACCTTCCGACTCTTGAAATGTCGAAGATTGGAGTGCCCAATTGATGACTCACACTCCTCGGGATCTAACAGTTGTTATCCCTCCTGAGCTTGTGAGTTATGAAAGACTCTTAGCCTTATCCTCTCTGTTGATCTGCTAGATCCAACGGCTCATGAAATTTTGGTATTTCTCCCTCTGAGAAATTCAACCATCCGTTCAAGATCTCATTAGTTCCCTGCCATATAACTCGATTTCTTTTCCTCTTGAGCTTGATTTCTGTGAGGTGACTTCAACCCTTGTTCTTCTTTTGAACTCTTCGAAGTCTCTATCCCTCCTGAGCTTGGTTCTTTCTAAAAACTCAAAGCTTCTAAGGGATTATTGCACGCAGTCCTTGCGGCCTTCACGATAATCTTCGTTTATCCAAACACTCTAACTTCATGAACTCCTTGCGACAGGAATTCTTCAACCGCTTCCTTGGGTTAGAAAGTCCAAGAATCCAACCTGGCCTGTGCACACCTTGTATATCTCTATGCTATATTTTCACTTTTGTTGGTATACAAGAAACTCTATCTCTCCTAATATTTTCTAAGGTAAAACTCAGAATCTTGTCAACGCACTCCTTACGGACCTTCACTGCACTCCTTGCAGAAATTCTCAAGACGAGTAGAAATTGAAACTTATACTCTCCCTTCTCACAAACTTCATATGTTCAACATGAAATCACGAGCATACATAGCATTGAAACAACTTCATAACAGACTGTATAAGCAAACTGTAAACATACCATTCAATAGATGCAAATAGTAATCATAACAACACCATGAAATTGGACCAAAGCCTTCTTATATTAATTCAAATGCTTATGTACATGGTTTCTATAGCAACAACTATCCTCTTAAACAACTTCTACAATCTATCTTCTTCTCTATTCTCCTATTCTCTCTTGCTCTCTTAGCTTCTACTCTTACAATGAGAATAATAATACAATACCATACATACAAGGGATCTTTCTAGAGTTTTCCCTCCTACAACTCTAAGGTATCTTATCAAAATAAAGAGTACAACTACTTTACATTTAATACAATAAAGGCCTCCAACCGACAGATGAGAGAGAACGCTCAAGATTTGCATTACAATTCCCTGAACATTTAAGAACAATTACATATGTTCATATATTACATTAATGTTTCATATTTTAAATTTCAAAATGTCTTCAAAATGTGCGCTGGTGCATATCCAACTATCCTCCACTTGCGCTTTCTTGCAATGCTCCTGCGTCATAAACCTTGGATGATTTTCTTGATACACATTTTTGATCTGATGTACAATCATCTCTACATCTCCGAAAACTGATAATTTCTCAATCCTTGTATCTTTAGCAACCCTCAACCCCAAAACTAGAGCCTCTTATTCAACAATGTTTTTTTTGGTTTCAAATTCTAACTTGAAAGAAAAGTTATGCATATTGAGAGGGGGGAATCAAAAACAATCCAACACTAGCACTATCTTTAGAAGATGCTCCATCAATTTTTTTTTTCCAAATTTGAGTACCTTGTTTTACTGTTTCACATACTATTGGTGATGGATTTCTTATTTCCAAAGGTGGATGAGGAAGATCAGTGAGTTGCAGAATGCTAGATCTCAAATGAGTGTCAAAAACACAAATAGGATGTTTGGTGGGGTTACCTTCATCACTGATAATATAATCTAGTTGTGCTTCTCTATACAACCTTCTATGTTCACCCCCAAAGACAAGTATTGTGTCGTATGAGAGGTCCATTTTCAATGTTCCTCCCAATATCTTAATCCATCATCTTGACAATAACATTCTAAACCTAGGGGGAACAACTGCAACTACTGTATCCATCATTATACTCTTCATGGGAAATTGAAAAAGGGCATCAACCAAATCGTTGATCACCCTAAGGAATTTCACTTTCCTTGAGTCAACAGAATATAGATCATGATATGCTTTGGTGATCTCTAGACCCAGCTCATCCATTACAGATTTAGGGATTAAGTTATGGGATGAACTTGAGTCCATCAAGTAGTTGTGTAATATATTGTCATGTACATTCAATGAGGTATAAAAAGGAGGGGAGGAGTCATCCCTATCTTCTACTAAGGGCCCCAATATTACTGCAGTTTTTTCATCTTGCAAATTCACTGAATCTGTTGAATGGGAAGAAAAATCAGACTTCATCATTTTAGAAATGGACTTCTTGAAATCTTCGTTCTTTATCAACTCTAAGAATGGGACTGGAATTTTAATCTTTTGAATTTCATTTTCAAAGTTAAAAGAAGATGGGGATTTCATAATATCTTTTACTTCTTGGACATGGGCTTTAACAATATGTTGATTATTTTGTTCTTCATTTCCTTTCTTTGGTGTAGCCACTGTTTTAGTAGAGGGGTCTAATTTTTTAGGATGATTTGATGTACTAGGTGTTCCATGTTTCTATTTTGACCTCAAACTGTACTTATTCTAAGTTTCATTTTTTTTTCTCCCTTTATTAACTCATTTAGCTGGTTGTTCATTAGGGATTATTCATAAGAAGATTGAGTTAGGTGGGGGTAAGTAGATGTGTCTCCTAGACAGTGAATTTAGTGATCAGTCTCCTAATTTTCTCCTTCATCATAAACCATATTGTTTTGAAGAGGAGTCTAGAACTTTTGATCATCTCTATTCCTTTGATCTCTTTGAATAATTTGAGGAGAGTTATTTTGTCTTATAAAGTTGTTTTTGTTTGCAAAATATAGTATTTTCATGTCTTCTTATCTCCCATCTAAATTCAATTTTTCCATTTCTGCGGAAATGGATTTGACTGACTTGTTCAATTCATCCACCTGAGGATTAGTTGTTGAAGCATCAGAGATGGAAGCTTCTGCCTTTTGTTTCCTCCTATCGCTATCATATTTTCCTCTTAATTTGTCTGCAACCAATATGTTTGATTCCACTTTTAGGGAAATATCTTGCATGTGGACTAGTGAAGTAGATCTTATCTTTCATAATAGAATACAAACCTCAGGATCAAAGGCACTAGAATAGGTTATTTTGGCAGAAGTTTTGGTAGGATTGATTTTAGTAGGTATTTTATTATACATTTTGTTGAACCTTTTGGAAATGTCTGATACTGATTCACCTTCTTTTCTTTTGAGAGCACCAAATCCTATGATATAATACAAAAAATCCTTCTTGTCCCCCCAATGCCTTAAAAAAGAATCATTAAGGACTTCAATCCCAGAAATTGATCCAGGAGGTAAACTCCTAAACCATTTTTTGGCTTCACCATCAAGGATTTATACAAAAACTATCATCCACACATCCTCATTTTCAATGTTCAGATTATCAACATAGCTATAAAAAGTTGCAAGGTGATCCTCTATAGTGGTATCCTCCTCACCTGTGAATTTAGGCATATAATTTAGGTAATCTCCTACTGGGAGGGCATTCATAGGTTGAGGAGCACCATAGGGGAATACCTAGTAGCCACAATGGCTTCCATTCTATTCTGAGGAAGATTAGCCCCTGCCATTTGATGGGGGAGAGGTAGATTCTGAATTCTAAGAGAATTAGGAGGTCTTTTGATAGGAAAAGGTGAATACTGAATATCAGGTATCTTAGGAAAAGGAAGAATATAATATGGAGGAGTTTCAAGTTTAACAAAAAGTGGTTGTCTCTTGGAGGTGGATGAGGAAAACTCAAGAGGGACAGGGGTTCCTTCTTCTTTGGTCACATCAAATTTGAAAGAATGAGGAGATGGAGAACCTAGGAGGGGAAATTCCTCTAGAATATCAAGCCTAAACCAATTTACAAACTTAGACAATGCAAGAACATCAAAATTCTCAAGACTTTCTTCTTTCAACTGAGGAGAAAAATATGAGTATTCAACATGAAATTATCCTAGTTTTAAATCTTCAAAAGCTTCAACATTAGGTAAATTAGAAATACTAGATATAACTACTGGTGTTTGAAAAGTAGGTTCAAGTAAGTCCCCAACAGTACTTGAGAAAATAGATGAGGAGGCTCCTTGTGAAGCCTTTCCTTTTTTGATGATATTTTTTGGGTCAACTTCAAGTGCAACCAGAGGTAAATGTGGAGTGGACCTCAGGTGTCTAACTTTGGGAGACAAAACTAAAACAATGGAGTCTTCAGGTGCAATTTGCAGTATTTAGTTTACTAATCACTGTGCACCCTCATAATCAATATTTTTATTTGTCGTACAATGTCAGGAAAAATCTTCAATTCATTCACCAACAATGACGCCACGAATCTTAGCACTGAAAGTCACACTTTTAATGCTAAAGTGTAAGCTCAAAACCCATCAGTAGGTTAAAGATATGTTTTATGATAAGGTATAAAATGGATGAAAACTCACGAAAATAGTGTAAATCAAAACTCACTTCACACAATTTGCACCGGAGAATAAGGCTCTGAATAACTTTGATTAGGGTTTTAGGAAAAAGGATGAGTAGGTGGAAGAAATAATAAGAAGAAAGTGAAATTCCTATCATCTGTTGGACAATTGAGAGGGGGGATGAATCAGTTGTTACCGTGCTTAAACAATTATGCTTCTTTTAAACTCTTTGCTGAGACACTAAATGATGATCACAATAATGCAGGGGAATAAACAATGGCATATTCAGCATCAGTCACACATATGAGAAACACAGAAACAAATATTTCCTGAGGAAACCCATACAGGGTAAAAACCTCTTTTTCTTTATATGATAAGTAATAGTTACATTCTTTACATTATCATACATATGAGCACCAACTCATAATGAGGC
>JZKD02S1260254.1:363153-411612 GCA_000966675.3 Picea glauca
GATTCTCTTTCCAATATCCCGATGACTTGTCCGGGATTTCTCCTCTGCACACTAGGGCTTAACCTCCATGCACTTTCTGCAGATCCTGTGGCTAACGGGTATCTGCTTCCAATCTAACGGCTTAGATCACTTCTTCTGCACGCCAGCTTCTGTGCTTAACATCTGCGCAGCTTCTCCCGATCCAACAGCTGTCGGGATTTTCGAATGAGATCCGACGGCTCTCGGTCTCTTTCCTGAGCTTCTTGCGCGTATAATAATGCTATTCCTCCTGAGCTTATTCTCCTCGAATCCTTAAAGGATTATGACGTCTGCTTTCGATCATTCACCTCTCTGAACCTTCCATCTTCACTATTGTACTCAAGCCATCATCACTACTGTACTTTCCATCAATGACAAGTCTATGCTACCTGTAAAACATGCCAACAATCCTTTGTACATTCTTCCTGCACCCATGCCATCTTCATTGTTGTACTTGCCATCAATGACAAGCATATGCTACCTGTTAAACATTTTCCAACATCATCTACATTAGGCAGTATGACAAACATATAAATCAAAACTCTATAAAACAAGAAATTCTTATAATCAAAGAGATGGATTCAAATATATATGTAAACAACATTACAACAAGTCCTCTATTTGCAACAAGTTATAAATCAATCAATGAATCTTTCACTGGACTATGATCAGAATTAGAAGACAAAAAGATGATAGGAAAAATAACTAATTTTCATTATCTAGAGAATCTTAAGTCTGATACATTAAAATACAAGGTCTTTTTGTAATACACACAGTATCAAAAGTGAGTCCCATCTTAGACCATTCAAACCTTATTTCAGAATTACAATAGTGTTTTTAGAACCTAAACTGTCAGTGGAAACACCATAAGTCAAACAAAAACCTTATCATAGGATCCCTGTGTGATCCATATTTTATGAGAACAAAATGAATACATATTATTAAAATATGCGTAACACAAAATAACAGAGATATGGTAAAACTGGTTTTCTATTCAATAAGAAAATAAGATGAAACTGTAAAATGCAGCGGAAAACAAGCTTGCTGGAATGGTGGTGGCTTATCTTTGAGAAGAGATGTGATTGATGCACTCATTTGCAAGAAGATGGTTAAAATGAGGCTCTGAAGGCCTTTTACAATAAACAGGAATGTCAAAAACCCTAGACATCCAAAAACCTAACCCTAGGAGATGAAGCGCCAAAAGTCATGTCGACCCCATTTGGGTAATTTAGTACATCAGCTTCTCGGGGTCGCAAATTTTGCATACAATCTTCATTTTAGGTGCATGATATCCTGTTGGAAAGGTCTAACTGACAAGAAAAATTTGCGACTGGCCCAGGTGATTGCATTAGGCAATCATCTGGGCCCAAAATCCCCAAAAAAACTTCGTTTAGTGCCTCAAAATGGCCCTGAAAGTTTGGAACCTGAGAAACTGCCAAGGTGGAAAACTGTTTTTGGAGCTAGTGGAATAGGTGGGTGGCCACCAATATCCACCTGGATCAATCCTCCCTCCTTACAAAGCAATGGTATCCATTGAGTTGATTTCCCCCATCATATGAGAAAGTTTCTACTGAATTTGGCCCTGGGTGAGGCACTTGCCTTGGTGCAGGAGCTGCCCTGCTTTGATGACTTGATAATCTTGGATCCTTTGCTGTCGAGTTCCCTTGATCTGTGTGTCCACAATATGATCACATGATTTTTGTTTCATGTTGTCAATTTTGAGCTCTATTGGTGTCAACTGCTCTGCTATCTCTGAGGTGTCCAATAATGGTGGGAAATATGGACGAAGGAGAGCCACATTGAAGATTGGATGTAGACCAAGGAAGGGGGGAATATTGAGCTCAAAAGCATTGTCACCCAAAATCTTGGTGATGGTGTATGAACCATAGAGGAGTGGGTGAAGCTTCTGATGGGGCCCTGTAAGGAATTCTTTCTGCAAATGCAACCAAACTTTGTCGCGCACCTGAAACTTATGTGGCACCTAATGTTGATCATGGAACTACTTGTACATGGAATTAGACTTCCGTAGAATATCTTGAACCTGCTAGCGGATGTGTTAGATCCACTCAATGAACTGGGTGGATTTTTCAGCTTCTGGTGGAGCAGAGGACGAGTCGGTCGAGGTGGTCGCCAGTGGTAGTGTAACATCCATGGGGATCAATGGTTGGAATCCCAACTCCACTTGAAAGGGGATCATATATGATTTTAGGGGATAATTTCACAAATCGGCTAATTTTCCATGGTTTTCCCAAAAAATGATTCACCAATTTACGTTTTTTCTAAAAATGATTTGCCCAAATTCCATAGAATAAAATTATTTTACCTTAAAAATCGCCAAAACTTTATAGAAAGTATATAAAATCCTTAGAAATTTGAATATTTTTACAAAACTATCGCTAAACATTTTACGTTTTGCATATTACAGAATAGTAAGATTAGCCCATGTTTCTACATTTTAATATAAATTTCCATCCTTAAAAATCATCCCTGAAGGGGCTATGGCCAGTGGAGCTATGCAGGGATCAGTTGTAGCTATGTTGGACATAGTGAAGACTCGCATCCCATGTGCAGGGGTGTTTTGAATTGTACATGTGCAAGATATGTATGACCATCCGATTGACAACCTCAGTTTGGCCATTTGTCCTGGGACGGAAGGCAGTGGATTTGGTGAGCTTGGTATCCAACAGTGACTAGAGGCTCGAGTAGAATGAGTTGAGGAAATCACTGTCATAGTCTGAGATAATGGTTTTTGGGACCCCAAAATGTACCCATACTTGTTCAAAGAAGATCTTGGGAGTGGCTTCTTCTATGATGTTCTTCTTGCAGGTCGCTAGAATCACCATCTTTAAAAAGAAATCAACAACCACAAAAGCATAATCATTTCCCCTCTTGGTGGATGGGAGGGCCGACATGTAGTTCATTGAGATGTATTACCATGGCTTGTCAGGAGTAGGAAGAGGGGTGTACAGGCCCAATTTCTTAGTGGTCAGTTTAGCAATAGCGCAGGTGATGCAGGACTTGATATACTTGCCGACATCCTATCGAAGTTTCATACAGTAGAAATGTTTCTACAACACTACCACTATATTTTCGATGCCAAAGTGTCCTTCCACCTGACTGTACTGAGCTTCCAAATCAACTTCACGCACTCACTTGATGGAATGAAAATATGGCCCAGATGACACAATAGCCCATCCTGAAGATGGAAATTAGCGACCATTGAGTTTGCACCCAACATTTGGTAGGGGGTGGAAAAGTAAGGGTCTGTCTCATAGAGGTGGAGCCATATAGAGGTATCATGGCCACAAGAGTATAGAACCATGGTGAGTGTTGCGACTGGAGGTCAGTTGAGGCAGTCAACAAATCGATTGGTACTTCCTATTTTGTACTTGATGTTGAGGTGGAACTACTGTAAGTATGTTGACCACTTTTGATGGCGGTCATTTTGCAATTTTCCTTGGGTCTGCATGAAATTTAGTCGCTTGTGATTAGTGTGGATGATTGTCTCCTTCCCAAGAATGTAATGTCTCCACTGGATGTAGGCTTTCACAATGGAGTACATTTCTTTGTTGTAAGTAGGGTACTTACATACAACATCTGATAGTGCCTCACTATGATATGCCACAGGGTGGTCGTGTTGAGTGAGAATAGCGCCCACAACATAGTCTGAAGCATATTCCTCTATCGCAAAGGGATGTTTCAGGTTTGGTAATGAAATTACTAGGGATGAGCACAAATGCTTCTTCAATTCATAGAAGGATTGTTGTTGGGACAAGCTCCACACAAATTTTTCCTTACCGCCACCCCTAGTTACTTGGATGAGGGCCCATTCAACACACCCACCCTCCTGAAGGAGCTTCTATAGTGTAAATACTATAACCTTTCATCTTTTGTTCTCCCACGAAAACAAGCACCAGGTGCAAGCCCCCTCCACGTGACCACTACCCGTGACCAAAAGCCTAACAAAAAGCGCGTCGTGAAATTGCGTATCGGGTCCTTGCGTGTGAGTCGCCTTGACTCTTTCGATATCTGATCTCCTAAAAAGGGCCTAACACTCGCTAGATCCTCCTTCATATGACCACCTACTATGACCCGAGGCTCAACCTCAAGTGCTTATCGTGTTTCCTAGTTACGGGTCATTATTGTTATTTCCTCCTAGTCAAGATGTTGTTTTTTGGTGGTTTCCACTTTACACAAACTATGGCGCCGACACCATTCATGGATGTGATCAGATATATGTATAGAAGTAGTTTTTTTGAACACCGAGAGAGGTTCTAAGACAATATCATGATGAACTAACAGTTGGAAAAATGACAAAATTTTCTTGGCCAATGATTCAAGGTTCACATGGACCCTCATTTTTCATCCACATACCATTTGGATGAGGAACCAGTGAGAGTGCATTGAAACAACCTTACGTGGATGGAATAATGCATGATGTTATTTGAAGAGAACCATAAGTGGAAGTTCATAACATGGTTGGCAGGATCGTCCCCTAATTTTCCTTCAAACTTTGGAATATCTAAAGGTAATTTGGTCAGCATATTGGGCCAAGTGGGATCATGCAAAATGGGATCATTCGTGAGTTTGGTTAAATCAGGAATGTTAATGGATGTCAAGTATGGCATAGGGATATTTGGTGGAGGATTAGTTCCATCCATCGTGTGAGAAGGTGGTAGACCTATTCCTTGAGAGAGGTTTGGTGGCGTTCTACTTCTCCCTTGAGAAGAATTTTTCCCCCTGCCTCCTTATGAATGAGAACTAGTGGATGGATGACCTTGGGAATTGGACCCAAGCAAAGTGGAACCAAGTAAAGTTGATCCCCCAAGCAAAGTGGAACCAAGTAAAGTTGATCCCAAAATAGTATCACTCATGGGGGTGTGAGATGGTTGATATGGTGAGTTGGAAATACTAGGGACTCCTCCTAGAATAGGAGGAAGATTTTGCAAGCGTCTGGAATGATGAGGATTATGTGGGTCCCGTATGGTGTCCGACTAGCAAAGTGAATGTGTGAAAATGGTAACAAGAGAGGTAAAAATACACAAGAGCTTTGTATAATTTGGAACTTCACAAGATAGTACAACTCACAATTGCATGTGATAAAATGACCATCATACATAAATCAACTATAAATAAGAAAACATGTGGATAGGTGGATTTTTTCTGCATGGGGGAACAAGTAAAACAAATTATCATGTCCTAAAATACATATCGTCCTTCCTCTCAAATCACATTGGGCCTTATAAAAGCACTCAGCGGTGGGGCCTGAAGCCACTGGAGGAGGAAAAAGTGAATGTTGAAATAATTATTTATAATGAGGGGCAGAGGGTACATATCCCGAAAGAGCTGGAAATATCTCACAATAGCCACACAAAATTTGATCAAGGTACGATTGCAGCCCATAATCGCCACCTGGGTAGATGTCCTAAATTTTGGTCACTAGGTACCTTGGTAAAAGTGCAACATTTATATTTGTGGCCTTAGAAATGGGTCACGGGATGGATTCCCTTCCAAGAGTTGCGTGACTCAAGGAGGGATGCACAGAACAACCAGACCTCGGCCTTCAACCCTTCAAAGGTATCTCCCTACCTTATGGTGTAGGAACACTTGACTTGGAGGATTTGAAAGTTCCCTATTTATCAACTTCTATGTTTCAAAAGGTGAGAACCAGATAACATGGGGTTATTTGGATTCCTACCCCTAAGATCCTACCTAGACTAAAAAAATTATTTTGACACCTCTTATGGAGGAAAACTTAGTGAGTTTTTAGAAAACATTTAGATGTGGTGGGCTAAGAGATTGGGGGTGTGAACCAATCTCATTTGAATTAATGGGTGTGGATAATTTCCAAAGAAGTAGTGGGACATTTCAGAATTCCTTTGGAGAAAACCTACTTCAACCTCCACAATTCAAAATACAAATTATGTGAGTGAGGAGTGACTGTGTGTGCAAGTGAGAAAGTGTGTCGGGGGAGAATTGTTTTAGTGACATACTCCTTCCCTAGATCTGAATTTTGCCTTTGGCAGGTTGGACTAGGTCGATTTTGGTACCTGCAAGACAAATTGATTAAAAATAAGTGCTCTCTAAGCTCAAATAGGGTGGAATTTGATACATATCCCAAGTATGGTCATCAATTTGTTGTGTTGGTTTTTTCACTTGGGTGAGAAAAACAACAACACTTGCATGTCTAGATGAGCCTACTAAACAAGACAGAAGTTTGTGAGTGGGTTAAACAAGCCAAACACATCTATAAACAAAGAAATAAAACTAAAACAACTAAGAAAAAAAAGTTAGAAAGAACGAGAAACTTAGAACCATAAAAATCAACCAATGACCAACATAAAGCTACCAATGGATCAATAGATTAGTAGGAAAAACAACGTAGAGAAAAATGAGCACTTATGAGTCCCCTCTTCCTCCTTGAGAGGGATCTTGAGTTCCCTAATAGAAATCTCTTCATACAATGGAAGAAAATGGAAAATTGTAAAGAACAACAATTCCAATTCCCTCAAGAGGTGAGTGGACTGGTCTATTCCAATGATGTTTGAAGGCTCCAAATAGAAAAGAGGACTCTCAAGGGAGAATTCTTGCAACATAACAATACTATGAATATCTTGGTTTCTTAGTGCACCCATGGCTCTTATTTATAGAATTTATTCAAGGAAAAATGTAATTGGTTCTTGGTGTGAACAAGGGGCCTTTTAGGGAACCCTCTAGTCCTTGACCAACCTCCCATTCAGATTTCCCTCAGATATGAAGGTCAAATCATGTTGGGAGTTGTTCCATAAGTGGTTGAGGGTTCGACAAGATCCATAAATGCGTCATTCATATAAGTGCACGTCTTTTCTCGTACACATCCGCACACTTGACACATTGTTGTGCGCTCTGAGGGCTTTATTGTCCCGTGCATACTGTGCACTATGCGCGCACTTCCTTTGGTGAATTTGTGCATGTCAATTTTTGACCCAATTGTATAGTTTTTTTTTCCTTTTGAATGCATTTTAGTGTTGCAGATGAACTAATTGTTGTTGGCATTGTTGTGTTTCCATAGCCATTTGCGTGAAATGTTGCGGATGATATTTCAGTGATAACACTAATACAGATTCAAAAGATTATGCTGCACCATTAAAGATCAGGAAGGTAAATATTGGAATTGTAGAAAACCCAAATATGGCCAGTATTGGAGATTATTGGGATAATCAGACAGTAGAGATGATCACATAATTATTGCGTGACTACAATGACTTATTCCCAACAATATTATCAGAGATGAATGGGATAGAAAGAGAGATAGGAGAGATGAATATACCATTGAAGCCATAATCAAGACCTATCATACAAAGTCAGTACAGATTGACTCCAATATACAAAGAGAAGGTGAAGACAGAAATTGGCAAGATGCTAGAAGCTTGTGTTATATAAGAACCTATAGACGAGTCAGAATGGATCAGTCCTATGGTGGTGCAATAAGAGAAACAAGGAGGGATCATGATTTGTGTATATTTGAGAAAATTGAATTATGCTTGCATACATGATCCTTTTCTTACCCCATTTATAGACGAAGTTTTAGAGAATGTAGGGGATCAAGAAGCTTATTTGTTTATAGATGGATTTTCCAGGGTATCATCAGATTATTATCATGCCATAAGATGGACATAAGATAACATTTTCTATAGAGTGGGGCTCATTTCAGTATATAATCATGTCATTTGGATTGAAGAATGCACTAACTCTTTTCTCAATAGTAGTAGTAGAAACTTTTAAGGAATTTATTCATAAGTTTTTGGAGGTTTATTTGGATGATTGGAAAATGTTCAATTTGATAAAAGATCATGTTGAAGCATTAAGGATGATGTTGGATAGATGCATGTAGTGTCAGATCTCATTAAATATTAAGAAGTGTATTTTCAACGCACCTTTTGGGATTTTTTTATGGAATGTAGTGTGTAAACAGGGTCTACTGGTTGATCCTACTAAAATTGTTGTCATAGTTAACTTACCACCACCAAAGTCAATGCGTCGGTTGAAGAGTACATTGGGCCATATAGGGTATTAAAGAAATTTCATAAGAGGATATGCACAAATTTTTGCGCCAATGGAGAATTTGTGAAGAAGGATACTAAGTACTAGTGGAATGATGAATGTGAGAAGAGTTTGGATATTTTAAAGGAAAAGATGGTTACTGCACCAATTCTGTTTTTCCCATATTGGTTAAAGGAATTTCATGTACATTTAGATGCATCTGCAATTGCATTGGGAGTATGCAGGAGCATCACTGTCAACCGTGTGGAGCAAAACTCATCAACATCAAGGAATCTGTATGGGAGCTAAACGCTGGCAGTTGCAGCAAATATTTTGAAGTCTGCATTAAATTAGCACCAGAATTTATCTTTTTAGGCACACTTGAACTCAGCAGGAAAATCGCAGAGGCACGCTTGAATGATTACGATTGAAGTGGGAGATTCCACTAAAGCTCTGGAATGTGAATGGTCTAGATAGTCGTTAGATTAAGTTTTAGAGTAGACAGGTAGCCAGGGGAGAACCCTAAGAGCCCTCTGGAATAAATAGAGGTTTTGTATGCCAAATGAGGCTAGTTATTAAGATATAAAACTACAAGCAAGTAGCTGCAAGTTAGTAGGAGATTTCAATTTTTATTTTTTGTTTTGATCATAGTTATAACCATTTTCACTTATGAATAGAACAGAGGAAAATTGATCCAATGCATGGACTGAACATTGTTTGCAATTCTCTGTCTTTGTGTTTTTATGAGTGAATGGAACTGTGAATGTGAGGATAAGTTTCAAATTGTTTCTCTTCTATTGAAGTAGTGCAAGGTATGCACACAGAGCACAAGGAATGCGTTAACGGGACCTTTTTCGATTTCGAAGCTCAGAAGAGATAACAAGAACTTTTCCCTTTGCAAGGAGTGCAAAGAGACTGGTGCAAGGTGTGCATAGTCGCCCACAAGAACTCGAACCTTGCATAAAGATTTGGTGCAAGGAGTGAAGCGATCAGAGATTCGACTAAGTGTCTAAGGAAATTTGTAAGAAATTGAAGAACCAGAAGAGGAGAATGCCAGGAGGGTGAGAGGAATTTCTCTTCAAGAAATCCTTGGAAAATCTAAGTTATCGAAATCCCTGAGGCACAAAGAGTGCACAGGAAGCCAAAGTCTTCATAAGACCAAGATCAGGAGGGAAAACACTTTTCCTAAGTGTTAACGAAGTCCAAGGGTTAGACTCATTAGAGGAACAAAGGTTTGAAACCTTTGAGTGCTTAGAAATATTCTAAGTCTGGAGAAAGCAAAAGCGTAAGGGAGAAAATATCTCAGTCGTTTGATATGAACGCTAGAGATTCGAAACCGTCCATCAGGAGGGACACATGGAAAACGATCATCATTTCGCTGACTCGTGCTTGGGAGAATTCAAAGGCCAAAGTGCCAAGAATTCATGAAGACCAAATTCATGACTGGATCTAAACCGTTGGGTCTAGGAGAGATATGGGTTGTTGGTTGTCCAGGGAGAAATATCGGCATTTCAAGGATCAAAAGATTGGAGGTGACAAGTCTTTCAACTTCGCGAAACGCGAAGTCCCAAAATCATCGTGACCATCGGATCAAGGCAAGATTTGGACCGTTAGATATGAGACATCAGGAGGACAGAGGTGCCTCACATCAGAAATACCCAATACGTGAAACCCCGACGCGCTTGGAGGTTTAGCCCAGGTCATAGTGAGGGGTCATGTGGAAAGAGGAAAAGGGAAGAAGTAGCGAGCGCTAGTCCTTGTCGGGATTTCGACGATCAGAAGAGTTGGAGTGGTTTGAGTGCAAATAACCAACTCACAAAATCACAACGCGCCTTTTGAACAGGCGAGTGGTCACATTCATGGTCACGTAAAGGAAATGGGTTAGCCAGAGAAGAGATAGTGCATGTTTGGCGTTGATATTGGAACAACGCTCAAGAGAAGGCTCATGGGTCTCATACGATCTGCGCATTTGGGGAAAGGACCTATGTAAGTGGGTTTGGGGTCTAGAAGAGACCCAAAGAGTCAATCAGACTTGGTTTCTTGATCAATCCTAGACCGGGAGGTTGCACAACCCTTAGGAGAGAAGGGGGGTCTACATCAAATATTAACCCATCTAGGAGAAGGTGATATAGATCACCCTATTTCTTTTGCAAGAATAAAATTGTTAGATTCAGATAAGAACTACAACACTACAAAAGAGAAGGTCTAGCTATGGTGTATGCTTTGTATAAATACATACATTACTTGTTGGGACAATGCTTTAAGATGTTTATAGATCATTCAACTATGAGATATTTAGTCAATAAGCCAGTGTTAGGGGGAAGGATATGTAGATTGCTACTACTATTTCAGGAATTTGACTTTGAAGTTGTGCTGAATCCTAGAATATTGAATGCATGACCAGATCATTTTTCTAGGATAACAAATCTATAAGATCTCAGTAACTTGGAAGACGACTTTCCATATGCACGATTATTTTCAGTACAGATAGATGATGAATATTTTGCTGAAATTATTGAGTTTTTGAGTACAAGATTTGCACCAAGAGAATTTACTACTGTGCAGAACAAAAATTTGGTGGTCAGAGCTGCAGATTATTCGTTGATTGTAGGTTACTTATACAAACTTAGATTTTATATCATCTTAAGAATATGTGTGATGGAGCATGAAAGACCCATTATTTTGGCAGAAGTGCATGAAGGGATTACAGGAGGGAACTATGCAGGAAAAGCTACTGCGCAGAAGGTATTGCACACAGGATTATGGTGGCCAACAGTTCATAAGGATTCAAAATAATACTATTAGAAATGTGATGTTTGTCAAAGATTTGGGAAGCCATTCAGGAGGGATGAGATGCCACTGAGACCACAGGTTACTTTACAAGTGTTCAATAAATGGGTAATATATTTTTTAGGTCCAATTAATACACCAAAAAAAAGATCAAGAGCCAAATATATTATTACAACGATGGAATACTTGACTAGATGGGCAAAGGAAACACTAGCAAAGGATTGCAGCATAGAGACTGCAACACACTTTTTATTTGAGAATGTAGTGAAAAGGTTTGGATGTCCAATAATATTGATGAGTGATCAGGGGAATCACCTCATCAATAGTACAATTGAGGTAATGCTTGAAATGTTTAAGATATACCACTAGAAGAGTACTCATTACCACCCTCAATCTAATGGGACAGTGAAAGCCTTCAACAATATTTTGGAGAATGCCTTGACAAAGATTTGTAATATAAACAAAGATGATTGGGATTTGAAGGTACTAGCAGTAACTTGGGGTTATAGAACTAACTAAAAGAAATTAACAAGACAAACACCCTTTATATTGGTGTATGGACAAGAGGCAATAGTTCCCTTAGACTATTTAATACCAAGTCTATACATTTAAGCAATTATAGACATGAGAGAAAGTGGTGCAACATAGGAAAGATTATCTCAACTAATAGAATTAGAAGAAGATGTAGTCATGGCAGGTTTCCATCAAGAGGTACAGAAAGAAAATGATAAAGCATGGGATGATAGACATATCAAGAAGAAGAACTTTAATTAAGGATATCTGGTTCTACTCTATGACAATAAATATTTGCATCACCCAAGGAAACTCAGAATGAATTGGCTAGGGCCATATGAGATAAAGACAGTCATAGATGGAGGTGTTGTACAACTACAAGACTTAGCAGGAAATGAAGTGCAAGGAATGGTGAATGGTATTCAACTGAAATTGTATAGGGACAATCAACCTACTAACTCTCATTAGTAGCAACACAGTAAGTAGACTTGTACATATTATAAATAGTAGGATCTAAAAGAAGAAAAAGGAAGATAAAAACTAAAAAATGAAGA
Source organism: Picea glauca (assembly GCA_000966675.3). NCBI lineage: Eukaryota > Viridiplantae > Streptophyta > Pinopsida > Pinales > Pinaceae > Picea > Picea glauca. The sequence continues at coordinate 375,051 of JZKD02S1260254.1, forward strand.
AAAAACCAAAAAGAAGTAATTAGGAGGAATAAGTGAGAGAGAGATAATTTAGGAATGACCGCATGCAAAAAACAGAAATTGGTGTGACATAATTTGGAATACTACACGTAGGAAAATTAGACACCATGAAGATAACCGAAAAAAGAGAAAAACAAGACAAAACATTAATGATCAGGCTTATAAAAAGGGAAAATCACAGGAAAGTTTGACACTTAAAGATTTTTGAGAAACAGAGAAATTAAGAGTGCGATAAAAGGGTGATTGAGCAAGAGGAAAAGTTATTTTATTGTGTGCAACGATAGTTAGATGGCACCCCCGAAGGTTGGCTCTCCTAGCCCATTTGTATGAGTAACCTGACAGTTAGGAAGGAAGAAGGAAAGAATGGAAGAACTAGAGAATTTTTTGGAGTTAGAGGCATTACAACATCAAAGACTAAAAATATCAGTCCCACCAGGATAGAGGAATAAATATCAACCAGATAACAGTTTCAAGCGGGTCAGAGTGTATAAAACCCTAATGGAAATGCAAACCCTAGTCTTGAAAACTCTGCAGAAGCGGAGGAAAAGGAAAAATAGAAGCAAACAATCATAGAAGAGGTCAAGGGATAGCAAGAAATAGAGGGAGAAGAAGAATAAGAAGTTGAGGATGAAGCCACAAAATAAAACCTAGTTGTGGGTCGAAAGAGTAAATAACCAAGCGTAATATAAATCACTTTACCTCATCTCCCAGGTATTGTAGTTGCACTGGAAGATATGGTAGGAATGGTGTTGAAGATAAAATATGTGGATCACGATATAACCGACATAGTGAAGTTTCCTGAATTTACAAATGAAGTTTACTTGGAAAACATGGGGGAGGTAGGACCCCTAGGGAAACCTATTTTGGATCACGCGTAGTGGATCACATATCTTTATAACTCATGCATTATGAAGTTGTTGGACATACCGCATTTTGGGCGCAGTAAAAATGTAGGCCTTTCTGTGAAGAAACTATTGGCAAGGGTACATGGAGGTATATTGTGGATGGATAGGATAGTCCCTATAGATGTGGATATCATAGCCAAGATTACAAGGTTTCCTACTAGCGTTTAAATCCAGAAGACTATTTGGACAATAAAGCCCGGGATAAAGAAATTGCAGAGGAAGTGAAAGCACAATTCGGGACAAACAGGGGAACCAAAGGAATAATCATAAAGGATATCAATGATCATGGAACAAATTTTTCCACAAAGCTTATGGCTTGCAAAATTTTGAGGAAGTGCAGAAAGGAAGATGCCCCAACAAGAGTTATAGTAATAATTGTGTAGTGTGTAGAGGGTGTAGTGTTCAGCTAGGCACCATATTTGCTAAACCAGTTTTTTTTAGATTGCAGAGATGCATAGGATAATGGAACAAAATTCCATTACTCTTGGTTGCTAATATTGATAGCATTGGTAGGCAGGCAGGAGCCCAAATTTTCATCTTTTCTGGATAGAAAGGGGAAATGTTGTGCAATGCACTATGAAACTTTATGGCAGGAAAAGGACCCTAAGAACCAGTAGACGAATATTGTAGTATTTGCCATGTTCCTAGAAGATATACAACAAAACACAACCAATGTGATCCAGGTGGATATTGGTGGCCACCCACCTATTCCAACTGGCTCCTCTTGACCATTTTTAGTTCAACACGTTCTTCTATACTTCTTTGTAATTATGTGTTCTACACTTCCAGGTTGTCTAAATCACTACACATATTCTAGGTGGATATTGGTGGCCTCCCACCTAATCCAAGTACCTTATTTTGTATGTTTTCATGTCATCACGTATTTCTGTACTTCCAGGGCCATTTTTGGGCCCTAAACAATGTTTTTTTGGCTTGCCACAGTCAAGCAATAAAATGGAGACAAATTTTGATGGTGAAATGCCTATTTCTCAAAAAGGCCTTTCCAACAAGATATCACACACCTAAATTGGAGTTCGTGTGAAAACATTACGACCCCGAGAAGTTGACGTACCAACTTACCCATAAGGGCCCACATAAATTTTGGTGTTTCATATCCTAGGGTTAGGTTTTTGGATGTCTGGGGTTTTGGCATTCATGAGTGTTAAAATTAGTGCAGTTGCAAGAGCCGTTCTCTAGGAGAATGGCATAATTCCCTCACTGAGAACTAGGGCCCCCAGTGCACTCCTGGGGTTCTTAGTTTGGGACCAAGTAATTTGAGCCATGAAAAAAGACCCTATTGAGGGCCCCCAGTGTATTTCTGGGGTTCTTGGTCAAGGACAATGCAATAAGTCCCTAGATGTGTTCTAGGGCCCTTGGATCTATTCCAAGGAATCCTTTCTTGGTGCTTGGATTGATCCTTGGATGTGTTCCTTGGTGGTTGATGATGTAAGTCTCTAGATGTGTTCTAGGGCCCCTGGATATGTTCCAGGGAATCCTTGCTTAAATTCTTGGGTTGATCCTTGGTCTTTTACCTTGGTGGATGAAAGATCCTAGATGTGTTCTAGGGCCCCCAAATGTGTTCTGGGGTATCCTGGTATTGGACCAGGTAGTTCTCGGTTGTGTGCCAAGATGTGATGATGTGTGATCTTCTTCTTTTCTCTTGGGATGGTCCATGAGACCTAGGGGTAGCTAGAATATGGACATGACCACATCACCGGTTTCTTCTCTTATGCGAGGATGATATAAGCTTATAAGTTATCATGAGACATATGTGGGCAGTTTTTCATTGAATAAGACCCCCTTGACATTGTCTTGCAGCCTCCCCTTGCTTGATTCTGTTTCTCCATATTTCTTGATGTTGTGTTGGTATTCTATAAGTCACTTTGACTTATTTGACTTTATGATTAATATTTTTAATTAATAAAAATATTAATTATTATTTATTTTAATTTTTAGGTTCTAATTAAACCTAATTTCTATCCCTTCCTAAAATATAAATAAATACCTACCCCTCTCTCATTCTAGCATTCACTTGTGCTCCACTTCTAGTCTGATTTTTGTGGCTACCTCAGCTTGGCTCTTGTGTTAGGGTTACGTCCTCCTTGATGGATTATATTCTTCATATTTAAGGTGTGGTCTCTTATGCCTTTTCTCATTTCTAGTTGGGATCTTATTTTATGGTGTATGGTCTTCCTTCTACTTGTATTGGTGCTAGAAACCTCCCTCCTATTGTGTTTAAGTGTCGCAGACCTTCCTCTTGTTGTTGTAAGTGCCACGACCTTCCTTTGGCCCTTCCTCTTTCTGCCACTATGTGTTGTAAGGGTGTTGTTGCCTCCTAGGCATCCCTTTGGCTCCTCCCTTCATCTCTCCAAGATGTCATTGAGTTTCTTCTAGGCTATTGTGGGTGTTTCTCCTTGGATTCCACCTCTGTAATCCTTCTACTATTGTTTATCAAATTCTGCCTTGAGGGTTTTTCACTACAGTTCATATTGGACAATTTTGGTTGAGCCTTCTTATGGTATTTTGGCTTTCCAATATCAACCTTTCTCTTGTTGATTATCATTGAGTTTTTCTTGGTAAACTATCCACTTAAAGATCATGATGAGATCAAACCCTTGAGGGTTTGATCCATGACCTTCATATCTTCTCTAAGCATAAATAAAGAGGACAACTACACATCAAGTACCTCTATAATTTATTTATTCTAAGGTAAAGTTCAGATCTGATTCTACTAATGTTTACATCTATTTCTAGTCTAAGTTAATATTCATAAATGTTATTTTCTGTCCTAGTTAAATTTTGATCTCTTTAGCATGTTCAGATTTGTGTTTTCAGTATTTCATCTACTTTAGATTTTTTTATTTGAAGTGTTGATCTATATGCACAATAGTGATCAATTTTGAAAATATATCTATGTTTTCTTTTTTCCTAAAAATATAACATGGTATGAGAGCTTAGGGCATGAAAATATCTCAATAGTGTATACTTTTGATCCTTCTTAGATCCTTGTTTTAGGGGTTTTTTCGCAGATCAACAGTAAGGATTTTTATCTTCAAATAAACATGGCTTAATATTCATTCAAAGTTGAAGATAGGCTTGAAGGGGACTTAAACATCAATGCTTGGAAGTCTAGGGTGTTTAACATACTAGAAGAGGGTGACTTGGATGCGTTGGTTACCAAGGTGATAGAAGAACCCACTTCAAATACAGGCAGGGAAATATATAAGAAGAGGCAGACCAAAGCTAAAAGAATCATCTTTGATTTAGTTAAGGACAACATGATTCCCCTCATTGGTCATCTAAGGATAGCCAAGGAATGCTTTGATTCCCTAGAAAATCTATATGAAAAGAAGGCTCCAACTCAGAAGAGGATATTGAAGAAACATCTACATACATTAAAAATGGGGAAGGAGGAAACTATCTCTACCTTCTTTTCAAAAATTTCTCAAACAAGAGATCAAATTACAACAAATGGAATTGCAGTGGATGATGATGACCTTGTAAAAACTACAGTTGATGGCCTCCCTAACTCATGGGAGACTTTTCTCTCTTCAATCAATGAAAGAGAATTTCAACCTAACTTCTATAGATTATGGCATGATTTCTTGGAATAAGAGGGTAGAATCAAAAGTAGGAATGATCCCTCAATGGTAAGAGACCATGCTCTTTCAGTAAAATCCAATAGATGGAAGAAGTTTCCTCAGCACAAAGGAAAAGTTAAGAAACCCCAAGGTAACAAATCTCACTTTCACTCTCATTTATCTAAAATAATATTCTTTAATTGTAAAAGGATAGGTCATTATGAAAAAGACTGTAGGAACCCTCCTTCACAGTAGAAGAAGAGAGGCAGGTTTCATGCTTCAGTTGCAGTTGAGGAACAAGAACCTCAAAAAAGAAGAACTAGGGAAACCACTAAAGAGAAAGAACAACGTCGAGAATGGCATATTATCTCAACCCTCTTTGGCACTATAACCAAGTCGGAAGATGTTTGGTTAGTGGACAATAGGGCCTCCAAACACATGATAGGATTCAAACAAAATCTTTTAAACTGTCAGGATAAGAAGTTCAATGTGAAGGTAGAATTGGGTGATGATGGAACCTATGACATCAAAGGGTTTGGATCAACATCTTTTCATCTTCAGACGGGTAATGAATTTCATATCGATGAAATTATTTATGTTCCTATATTAAATAAAAATATCATCTCAGTTGCAGTGTTATAAAGAAAAGGTACTCAGTATCTTTCTTCAAAGGGAAGGCTCTCATGTGGCTCTCAAATGGGAGTTTGAGCTCATCCATGACAATCATAACTCAAGAGAGTGGACTTTATAAAATCATTGGTCAAGTTGTTCAAGCATTAGCTCACGAGATGATAAACCCCTATGAGCTATGGCACAAAAGGCCTGGACATCTCAAATACAACACACTCCCAGGTTTGCAAAATATGGTAACAGGTATGCCAACTTTTTCATTTGAGAATAATAATGTTTGTAGAGGTTATGCTCTCGGTAAGAATACAAAGAAAGCTTACCCTCACAGTAATAGAAAAACTAATGGCATTTTAGATATTATTCATTATGATCTTTTTGGACCTATGGTTGCTCTGTCTATGAATGGTTTTCTTTATTATATCATTTTTATTGATGATTGTTCTCGTAAAACTTGGATTTATTTTTTGAAGACTAAAGATGAATCTTTTAGCAAATTTCAGGATTTTAAGAATCTTGTTGAGAATCGGACAGGTAGACACATCTGTGTTTTCAGAATAGACAATGGAAAAGAATTTTACTCCCACAAGTACGATGATCTCTGTCGGGCTTCAGGGATTAAGAGGGAGCTAACTGTGCCTTATAATCCCCAATAGAATGGGGTTGCAGAAAGAAAGAACAAAATGATATGTGAAGCAGCCAAAGCCATGATGTATGATCATAATCTACCTTTATCTATTTGGGTCGAAGTTGCAAGCACTACAATATATATTGAGAACGTATGTCCTCATAAATCTCTAGAAGAGAAAACTCTAGAAGAAGTCTTCACCAATAAGAAGCCTTCAGTTGACCATTTGAGAATATTTGGTAGTATAGTATACATTCATATACCTAAAGAAAAGAGGACTAAGTTAGAGCCCTCCGGAAAGAAATGAGCTTTTGTAGGATACAGTGAAACCTCAAAAGCATACATAATTTATGTACCAGGGAAAAAGTTCATTGAGGTCAACATAGACGTGAATTTTCATGAGAAATCAACATTTCATCGTTCCAAATAAATTCCATGTGATACATAGGAGTAGGAAGCTCCATTTCCAGAACCTTCAGATACACCACTACTAGATGAGCAAAGGGAGGAGACCATAGAGCCTTCAGTGGATCCCATAAGGGATTTTGTTGATTTTCCCTTAGAGAAACCTCCTGTTAAAAGGAAGTCATCTTGGTGTTGGGAAATTCTAAAGGAAGAATAAAATCATGCATCACCTAAAGGTACCTTCAGAGAAAGAAAGAAACTTGATAGGTAGTCCATCCTGATAGCTGTTATAACCCTAATTTGCACCAGACATGCTTACTTGACATCAGGCCATCTCAAATTCCTTCTTTTCCAAAACACTGTTGAACAACTCTTCTTAAAAAACCCTTTTATAAAGGCCCACACACCCTGCTACATTATTGCACGCGTGTACACGCTAGCTGACCCAAGACAGCCCGCGTGTACCTACAAAAGCATGAAAAAAGGAAAGTTGTTGATGGAACACACAGCTTTTGGGTAAGTTAACTAAACCTTTCGGCCATGCATGGTTGGACATTCAACCAAATACCTAGCTTCTTCTAGCCTATTAAAATAAGGGTTAGGGGTCCCATTTGGAAGAGGAGAATCATAGTAAAGAAACTATACTCGATTGAGCATTCCCTTTGTCCCAACCTTTAGCCATCCTTGTGCAAAGAGAAGTATAGAGAAAAGAAGTTGGAGGACAGTTGAAGAGGATCCTAGGACAAGGTTCGTGGAGCAGTGGCCGACTTCATCATTGTAATTTTCTTTAGTGAAGTTAATAATAAAGAAGTACTTTTCCCGTCCCACTGTATGAGGTTTTCATGGTTTATTGCATACATGTTGATTAAATCTCTAACCCATTAATCTGTAGATCAAATGCATGTGGAGTTATTTGTTTGTCTTGTGTGAATACAAGTCAGCCTTGGGAGGAGAGCTTCATTCAAAGAGCAACCAAGCGTGAAGAAGGATCGATATCAAATGCCTGAAATAAGGTATGCTCACTTGATCTTCTTAACTACGTATTTGGTTAAGAATAATGGGGATTAGGTCCAGGATGACGGTAGAAAGTAGGAATCTTTAGGTCTTTTCTGCATGCATGATAAAACCCTAAGTGCTAGTCCGTAGAGGGATTTCCCACTCACAACAGAAATGGAAACCATACTAGGGATCTCTAGGGTTTCTAGGAATATTTTTTGGGTATTCTTAAAAACTAGTTTCATTCCTTGTTTTTAAAGTTTCTGCAAAAGTTTGAGCTATCAGATATTCTGGTCTTCCATACTAGTTATCTATGTTTCCTTGCTTGCCTGCATTTGTTTTTCTTTTACAAGACCCACATAGGTACACGCATCCTGTATAAGGTCTGCACGCGTGTACCCACGCCCTACCTTCTCACAAAACGCATGTACACGCTATCTGAGGAAGTGTCAGTCATGTGTATGATTCCAGAAAATTTCTTTTAGAGAGGCAGTCATCCTCTCCCCTGTCAGAAATAGTCCTTCTTAGGGATTTTCTGGAACTCTTTCTAGTCTTTGTTGTTTGCAGTCTATAGCTTAGGTTTCACCTCAAATTGGTTTCTTCTATGAATTTTCCTTGAATTGCTTTCTTTTTTCTGTTAAAGTAAGTGTCTGAGTCTTCAAGAGATCCTAGTTCTCAGTACCGGTGTTCTCTTCCTGGGCTGGATTGCTTGGCCTTTGATTTGTCTTAGAGTTTCAGAGATACACGTGACTTGTATAAGGCCAGCACGCGTGTACACACACTCTGACTTTACACAGATCGCGTGCACATGCTTGTTGTTGAACTATCAGCAGTGTGCTTGTGGAGAGAATTTTTGTTGAAGGTGAGGTAGCCATCCTTTCCTTTGAAAAGAGTTATACCTCTCAGGTTTTTGGGTCTCTGTCATAGCGATCAATAACTTAGGTTTGATCACAACAATAGCTTTCTTTTTCATTAAGAGGTTTTCCTCAAAAGTTTTCTTTTATAGGGTTTTTAGACAAGTGTGAAAGTCCAATTTTAATTTGCTTGTGTGTGATTTTTAAAGTGAATCTTTGTGATTTTCACTTAGGCCAGAAGTTTTCTTGGTTTTGACTTGTTGATATTTTTCCTTTTTTTTTTGTGAGCATTCAAATAAAAAATAAAAAATAAATTATTTCTTTGTTTGGTTAAAAAGTGTTGTTTTGCATTAGTAACCAGAGAAAAGTCTTTTCTTTCATAAGTTCTTGATAGTTTACTTAGATCATAAGTAGCTCGTAGTCGAGTGAAATCCTTCTTTGAGTTTGTTGTTCAAAGATCTTATAAATTTTTTAAGTTTGAAAAGTTGTTTAAGATTTGAGTTAAGTGAAGGTATTTTGTTTCCATCTTTCTGTTTATTTTGCTTTCGTCTTTCAAACATCACTAGTTTCACTTTCATAATCTTTGACTTAAGAAAATCCATAAAAATTAACGCTAAATTTAAAATTCATTAGACATTTTGTGTTTGTAGGGTCAACCAACTAGTTTAGGGTTAGGGCCTTGAATTAGGTTGGAGAGGAAAATCTTCAAGGCCATTAAAATCAAACATTGGAGTCTGAGTTAGGGAGTGTCAAAGTCCAGTATTGTGAAAGTTATCCGGGACCCCCCTCTAACACAGGGGCTAAACACGAGGTCACGTGCTGAAAGGTAGTGGAGATAACCCCTCCAAAGTTGGACCAATCGTAGTGGAGAACACATATAGAGGGCTTGTCTTGGGATTTCATCGATTGCATTTTCCACGAAGCTTCGTGGGTCTCAAATCCATTCGAGGTCCTCATTTGTCTTTCGGACCACTTGCCTTTGATACCCTTGACATGTTTCAGGCTCGATACCTTGCTCATTGTGGTCTACCCGACTTTTGACTGTACCCGCTTGGTGATTGTTCGCGCGCTGGCAACCTAGTTGCCTATCTCTTTAGAGACATACACATGTGACTGTGGGGGTATACCGCGGTACCTAGGATAGACATCGGGCCACGCTTTGCAAAGTATACCCAGAGGGTGCTTCCGTGTTCAAGTTTCACTTGCACCAGTAAGTTTCTCTAGTGTTGGTTGTTGTAAATGTTCTTCCAATTAGTTTAGTGTTTGCTTGTTTTATCTTGGAGGGACTTTTTTAGTGTGTGTTGTTTTTTTGAAAGAATAGAAATCTCTAGGGTGTCTTTGATCTTCTCACACAGTGGAGGATCACAAGCTCCATCGGTCATGAAGGCTACTGGGCCTATCACCGGTTACACTGGAGCCACCTGCGCCACCACTAAGGCAAAAGCTAGACCAACAAGGGTCTTTTGAAGCGACCGGGTCACAAGAAATTGTACCCGACCAACATCCGAAGGAAACAACCATTTTAGACTTTGGAGCGAAAAATATTGGTCCATCTGAAACTCCAACCACTGATCTTTCGACACCCATCATCATACAGATTCACCCTTATGAGTGCCAGACAGTGTCGCACGCAACAATGGAAACAAATGTTGTCACTCCTTCTGGCAATTATTCAATTCCCACTACGGTTGTCACCATATGAGAGTTTCCACCTCCTAACCCACCATCATCGGTCCGAGCCACCTTGGTCTCAACCAAATCCACCTCGCACAGTGGTCCAATCCCATCTAAGGTGGCGGCCACAGTCCCTTTCACACCTAGTGCGACAGGCCCTTCGTTCTCATATGGGATGCCTAGCTCAGGTACAAGTCCTGTACTTTCCTACTCCACTTCACAGACTTTAGGTCTGGGGGCAGGGAGCTCTAACGCTCCTCTGCAAGGCCACATGGGGGGAACTTCAGCTCCTTTTAATGCTTTCTCTTATGGGAAAGGTCATATACCTCCTTCATCCCCTTCGCTCGGTGGTACCCACCAGCAGTCCATCGGGCCACCTACACACCATAGTTTATTTGGAGCAGGGAGTCAAGGACCACCTTCGCATAATATATCGGTTGGTTCGACACCATTTTCTTTGTTTGGTTCGTTTGGTAATAACGCTTTCTCGTCAGCTGCTTTCCTAACTGGGGGCAATCCCAGTTACGGACAACCTATTCCTATGCATGGAACTATTCTTGCACAGGGGGCAAACCCAAGAACCTCTTCTACATCAGGGCCTTGGAATTCTTGGCAGGGATTAGTTCCCTCGTTAGGAATGTCAATCTAGGGAAATTCTTTTCACAACCAATGGAACCCAGGACAAAGTACTATGCCTATCCCCATGGGATCGACATGGGTAAACCTACCAAAGTCCTCTGAATGTAATGCACGCCCAACCGTCTATGTCCTATTTTGGGAATCAACTGATGATGTCTCCTCACACGCAGAACCCGTACATTGGTCATGGCCATGGTTTTTACCATAACCCAGGCCAACAGCCGAAATTTTCTTGGCAACCTGGTGTCAGTCAAACTCTAGGTCCCTTTTTCCATGGTTATCACCAACAACCCAAACTACCTTTCTTGGCAACTTTTCATTTGCCAGACAACAAGGTTGTTGAATGACCCTATCTGTCACGATCCACGTTGGCCCCCTATGCCGACGAAGTTTCCTTCGGACATACAAAATTTGGAAGCCAAGCCTAACGAAGATCCACGAAATCATGTGACCACCTTCCATCTTTGGTGCTCGTCTAACTCATTCAAATATGACTCTGTACAGTTGCGATTGTTTCAATGTACTCTCATTTGGAGTTCCACGAAATGGTACATTGAGATCGACCGCTCAAGATACTCTTCCTTCAGTGAATTGGCAATGGCTTTCCTAAACCATTTCCAATTACCTGTGAGATACGATGCTGGCACAAAATTGTTGGCCAATTTCGCACAGACAAAAGCAGACCATATCTCTAATCACATCCAAGAATGGAGACGCCAGAAGAGTTTAATTAAGGTTCCATTCCCACCAACATTCCTGCTCGAGTGGTTCCTTAAGTCTTTGGTCCCATAGTTATCCAAGGATGTTGCGATGTCGGGAGTGTTTTCCAAAGAATACGCCATCATGAGAGCTCAACAACTTGAGCTAATCTATTCTCAGTCCAGTTTATTATACGAGATCTTGCCAGATGCACCATGCTCAATATTTGATAAAACCAGACAAAGAGTTGGACCACATGCCGATGGTATTGTTGGTTCAGCACAAGCAAATCCCACTGAGCAACTGACGAAGCAATTGTAGCAATTGTCTATACAACACACAGCGGCCAGCCAAACTACTGTTTTGGCTACTCCCCCTACTAAAACGTTGGATATACACACAGTGCAATTGACAAATCCAAAGGCCACCCAACAGCCTGAAGGAAAGAAAAAAAAACGAAAGAAGGGTAAGGTGGATAAGAAACCCACTAATAATGTTGGCGGGGGAAACACTGAGAAACAAAAGGCAAGGTATCCATGCAACCTGTGTGCAGAAGAACACCCACCCCACCAATATCCTCAGCTTGCAAAGGCCCAAAAGTTTGTGACACAGTAACAGCCTGTCGTGTTAACCAATCCATTTCAACATGGGAAAAACCTAACCCAAGCCTCTACAAGCATAGAAGGGGGAAATCAAGGACCCTCTCCATCTTCGAACAATCCCGCATCCGCGAATGTGTATATGATGAATGGTGATGCTTTTATATCGACTAGAGTGCATGACTACAGTAAACCAAGCACTTCTGAGAAGGGAAAATAAGTCAAGCTCCCATCTCTTCCTCTCTAGATCGAGAAGACTTTGGGAGAAACAATGACACGCATCCCAAAAGGCACGTTCAAAAAAGATTCTCACAACCCAAATGCAAGGGCCGCCCAGAACTATTCTGTGGTGGAGGATTTGTCTCAAACCCCTTGTGTGATGTCTACTTTGGAGGTCCTCCAAAGCTGCCCTTCCCAGAGGAAAGCCTTGTTAGCCGCTTTAGGATCTACCGAGACTTGTAATCCAGGTACCATCATGCTAGATACAACAGACTTAAAACCTCGTCTTCCTTACCATGTAGCATTTCAGATAGTAGTGGCTCACCCCATGAAAAATTTTACTTGGAATATTTTCCGCATGGTGGTTGATGAGGGTGCCTCGACATGCGTTATGTCATTGGCATGTTGGAAGGCCATTGGCCAGCCCATTTTGTCTCTGTCACCTACTCTTCTCACTTCTTTCAACGGTCGTTCGTTCAGAACACATGGTATCATTCCCTCTTTCCCCGTGCAGTTAGGAGGGAAGACCATGTGCTTAGAGGTAGAAGTAGTCAACGCATCCCTTGACTACAATCTCTTGTTAGGAAGGAGTTGGACTTACACCATGAAAGCAGTGGTTGCTACAGTTTTCTAGGTCTTGTTGTTTCCACACGAGGACCAGATTGTGACCATTGATCAATTGTCTTTCTCCAGACCTGACCCTTCATTGGGGGTATCTGCGGTCCCGATGATTGATAATCCCCAACCAGGCATAGTCAACGTAGGGGTTGGTTTGTGCCCATCTTTGATGGGTACCTTCGATTTCCCGCCCCCTCAAGGCGATGTCAAATTCATATCCGACCACCATAAGGTTGATATTTTCCAAGTTTCATCATTTCACATGACTTACTTCAATGATCCGTGGATACTTCCTTCCCCGTAGGCCATGATGGAAGGGACAGGGCACTCGAGCATGTCCGCATCTGAAGTAGCGTACTCTTTAGTCCAACAAGCTTCGGCCAAAACAGATCCAACTCCTGTACAAGAGTTAGATCCGCCTCTAGAGCCTATTTGGGCTCAAGGTTCTCTCGCTGACACCAATTTGTTAGACTTAGTCTTGCCCTCCGACGAAGCAGTAATTGAAGCAATGACTAGTCCAGAAAAACCCTGAGAAGATCTTCATCACCGATCATACTTCCTCCCAGAGTTAAGAAAAATCGAAGCCGGAGAATTCACCTTAGCTATGACTGGAGATAGGTCTTGTCCTATTAATCCCTTAGCTACACATGAGGTTTATGCCGAGGGTAATATGGAAACCATCGCTGAAACCATACCGATCAATATCTACAGAACCCCTAGTGTCATGTAGAATGTTTTCATCGGAGCTGACTTCTCCCCTGGAGAGATTCAAATCTACACAGATCTATTTAAATAATTCCACGACATTTTTGCCTAGTCTTATGAGGAAATTCCAGGCATCGATCCAAAAATAGTGGAATATGAAATCATAACTTATCCAGATGCCAAGCCTGTTCGACAGAAGCTTTGTCCAGTTAATCCCAGGAAAGCAGCATCCATTAAGGTTGAAGTTGAGAAACTACTAAAATCCAGTTTTATCTATCCTATCCATTTGACCCAATGGGTGTCAAATCCTATGTCGGTCAATAAGAAACATGGCATGATTCGTGTATGTAAGGACTTCCGTGATTTGAACAAGGCCTGTCCCAAAGATAATTTTCCCACACCATTCATCGACCATATAATTGATGAATGTGTGGTTTGCGAGGCCTTCTCTTTCATGGACGATTTTTTGATATATAATCAAATAAAAATAAAACCCGAAGACTAGCACAAAACGGCATTCATTTGTCCATGGGGTACATTCACGTATCGTAAGATGCCTTTTGGTCTCAAAAATGCTGGAGCGACCTTTCATCGGGCCATGTCTTTTTCCTTCCATGATCTCAAGAATATAGTCGAGGCCTATTTAGATGATTTATCATCTCGATCTCGCAAGAGAACGGATCATCCCACACACCTTCGACTTATCTTTGAACGATGTCGCTACTTCTAGATTCACTTGAATCCAAACAAGTGCAGCTTTTGAGTAACATCAGGATGTTTGTTAGGTTTCATAGTATCAACAACAGGGATCATGGTCGATCCTCTCAATTTTGAGGCAATAATTCAGTTGCCTCCCCCACGCACAATCCTTCAACTTCAGAGTCTACAAGGCAAGGCGAATTTTTTAACGCGTTTCATCGCTAACTATGCCAAGATCACAAAGGGATTTATGCGCTTACTGGAGAAAGACGTTCATTTTTATTGGGACGATGCCACTCAACGCTCTTTTGAAATGTTAAAACATGCCCTCACAACTGCCCCTCTGCTTCGGCCACCTAACTATAACAAAGATTTCTTATTATACCTGGCTACAATAGAGTCAACCATCGGCATGGTATTAGTTCAGGAAGATGATTTTTTCTCAGAATATGTGATCTATTACTTGAGTTGAGGCCTAGTCGGACTGGAACTCAATTATTCTCATATCGAAAAACTTGTGTTGGTAGCAGTCCATGATGTTCAACGATTCCGTCATTATGTTATGTTTCGCAAGACCACCATCATTTTTGTTGTGAATCCATTCTAGTACATGTTGACACAATGAGTAATAGGTGGAAAGATTAGTATATGAATAGTCGTCCTCTAGGAATATGACTTAGATTTTATTTCAGCGAAATTCAAAAAGTCATTGGTCTTCGTAGAACTTATTTCGGAACTTCCGGTTGAGTCAGGTGATGTTGTGCACGAAGAGTCACCTATCATAGGAGATATGTTTTTTATCACATCTTCATATCCCTGGTACGGAGATCTCTAGACTTTGAAGTGCCCCACCTCTGCTTCTTGTGACGAGCATCGTCGTGTATGCCATCAGGCCAAGAATTATCTCATACTTGACGATACGTTGTATCGAAGAGGTGTAGATTGTATCCTACGCTGATGTCTCACTCACGAAGAAGAAGTTATCGTGCTTAACGATTTCCATACCAGAGCATGTGGTGGTCATTTGTCTGGGTTGGCAACAACCCAAAATATTTTACGAGCAGGTTACTTATGGCCGACACTAATCAAAGATTGTATCGAATCGATCAAAAAGTGTCACCCGTGTCAGATCTTCTCTCGGAAGATGAGGTCACATCCCACTCCCATGTTTCCTATCATCACAGTTGGTCCCTTCACCAAATGTGGGATTGATTACACTACATGCAACCCTCCTTCAGCAAGGGGGCATCGTTATATCATTGTAGCCATAGACTACTTCACGAAGTGGGTTGAAGCTATGCCAATGTTTAAAGATGATGGAGAGACTGCGGCTCTCTTTTTATTCAACCAGATAATAGCAAGGTTTGGCGTCCCGAGAGAGATTGTCACTAACCATGGCAGTCACTTTCAGAACCAGATGATGACCAAGTTAACATCAAATCTTGGGTTGCGGCAGGAACATTCGTCACCCTACTACCCTCAAGAAAATGGTCAGGTGGAAGCTATAAATAAATCTCTTAAGACCATCCTACAGCGAACGATCAACTCAGCCAAGTCAAATTGCAATTTGATGTTATACTCAGCGTTATGGGCTTACTAAACGTTTGTTAAGACTGCAACTGGTTTCTCAACTTTTCAACTCATTTACAGGTTGGAAGCAGTCTTTCCTATTGAATGTCAGATACCGTCCCTAAAGTTGGCAGTACAGTTATTTCCAGACACTTCTCCACTTGAAGAATGGTTATTATACCTTGAGCAGCTCAATGAACAACATCATGATGCGACCCTGGCCAACGAGGCTCACAAACATAAATTCAAGTGTCAGTATGATCGGTCCATTCGTCCTCGGATTTTCTCTGAAGGTGACCTTGTCCTAGTCTATGACCAAGATAAGGACCCCCTTGAGGCAGGAAAATTCAAACCCATGTGGTTCGGACCTTTCATCATAAAAGAGGTTCTGAAAAAGGGCACTTATCATCTGGTTGACTTTGAGGGAAATTCTTTGGCAGAGCCTAAAAATGGGCTCTACCACAAGAAGTATTACTCATAGGTAGGTCACCATGGATAACTTTTTGTAACATATGTATAGTCTTTGTACTATTACTTTCTACTTTCTTTTAGTATTATGGACGTATCGATTTTGATGTTATCTTTCATCACTGTGGCAGATGTTAATTGAATTAGAGGTGTTCATTGGGTACGCATACGGTGCTAGCCGGCACACTCAGAGGCTTGCCTCTGCAGCTTGGGTAATTTTTACACCTCGAGGCCAGTTATTATCTTCCGGAGGTATATGCTTAGGTGACACTACAAACAATGTCACTGAGTACAATGCAGTTATTGAGTTTCTTCGTGATGCCCTGTCATTTGGTATCTCTCATCTTCGGGTCTATTTAGATGCTCAGTTGGTTGTGTCTCAGTTAAATAGAGTCTACTGTGTTCATGATCCAACTTTACACTGATGATTCCTTAGGGTACGTCTCTTAGAATGAAGCTTTGATTATATTACATATTTTCATGTTCCTAGGAGATTAAACCAAATTACAGATACTCTAGCTAATCAAATTTTAGATTGGCATCTCGCACACATATAAAAAGACATACACATAAACATGTAAATACATTTTTAAAGGCAATTATGATCCATAAGATACAAAAATACATAAAAATCCATATATAATATCATAATCATCAGAGTACATAGGTGGATGCAAGCACCTCAAAAGTATGAACAGTAACGAGTCATGGGGCTTATGCCCTCAAAAAATATATACAAGTACTGCTCTCAGCAGATGAAAAGTCTAGACTAACTAAGTTCAGGGCCAGTGGCCCCTATTGTAATGATCAACAATGTTTTCCAAACACAGAAACAATCGGACCCACGTCTATGGTGCCCCCACTACATGAGGCTGCATAGATGGTGGCATATCCTCAATCTCTACCATAGGGACTGTGCAGGTGAGAGAGGTAAAGTTTCACTCGACTCATCTCAAAACCCTCTCAGCCTCACCAGCTGGAAGCTCTCTTTCTACTATTGGCCCCACTGCGGTGGCAGGTGCGGCCCCTGGCCGAGGACAATGCTTGTTCCTTGCAAAATCCGTAGGTCACACTAGTCCAACATCTGGACATAATAGACACATATCCGTCAAATACTCTGGTATAAAAAAAAAAGATATATAAAAAAAATAAAAAAACATAAAAATTACATATGTTTCACAAAAAAATAAAAAACAAAAACAACAATGCAAACTTACCCATCTCTCCTCACTCCTCGCCAAGAGGTACTAGTATCTCAGGATCTCTCAAGAAATCAATTCCAACATAAGGGTAATCCTCTATGACTGGGATATGTCGTGACAACCAAGCAAAGAAATCATCATCAAAGGACTCATTGGTCCTTCCACCACCCTATCATGGCAGTAACACTGCCCATCTGCAAACCGAGGTAAGATAGGCCCGATGTCCTCATACCACCACTCGAGGACTGAAACTCGAAACTCTTTCAAAGAAGAAAGAGCATAGAATCATCCTGAACCAGAAGTTCCTCTACGTCCGCAACCGATAATCTATCAGCTACCTCTTCATACAATCTAGCAGTGTAGTGCTCCAGTCAAATATTTGTGCATTTAAGCACTGGACTACACAGTTCATTTGTGCACAGAACGCCTAATGTAGAGTCGCAGAACTAGTCATCCGCCTAATAAGAAACACAATCGCCTGCAGTGATAAGTCCGTGATATTTATTATGGGCACCTGTGAGCTCAATCGGTTTGTACCAGCCTCACAATAAAGTCCTATCAATTCCAACATGTTATGAGGCCCCGAAGGAAATGTCCGGAAATTGACTGGTTCCCCTCTCCTAGAGAGGCCAGTCAAAAAATATATGTCCTCTGTCATCAGCACCAGTGACTTCCTCTCTAACATAAAGGCCTCTGCGTCAAGATGCCAATAATCAACCAAGGAATTCAGTAGTCTAGGTTGTGCCCGCATAAAAGGACATAGGAAGAACTTGAGCATCCCACATTGCATTAAGGCAGCAACAATATTGGGGTGTTCCCCAACCAACTCACTAACCTCCTCATGCTCACTTTACCTCCAGTGAACATACATCCTGCAAAACACCAAGTTCAGGAGGGTTAACCCTTGTTTTTTTTAAAAAAATTCATTAAATAAAGGGGTCCATGCGGGTTGTAATGATGACAGTCACGTGCAGTTTTTCCTCTGCCCGAATGTACACATAGCCTGTTATAGGACAGCCCGCGTGGACCTAGGGCCGACCTTTTGAAGGTCGACGCCCCCCCAAAACTTGAAACCAAAAGCATAAATAAATATTTAAGTTGCAAGAGGAGAGATTTTATACTTACTTGGTCCAGGCGGATGGTCGTTTCATCCACTGTAGCTCCCGAAATCACCACTTTTATCAAAAGGGTTTTTTTTGCTCCAGAGTCAATTTCCAAATCAACAATGGTGATAATGAGCTGCCAACTTCTATTTATAGACTTTTTGGCCCCTTTTTGTCACTTTTTTGGCCCCCCTTATCATTTTCTTTAAACTGAAAACCATTTAGAGTGATTCAGGAGTTGCGTTGGAAGGGTATGATCGGGCATCAGGATATTTTTTGGAGTTTTGGGTCACTTTTGACAGTCCGTGGGAAAAACCTTAAATGATCAACTTGAGCATGTAGGTTAGGTTTCCACCCTGACTTTTGTATCTCGTTGTCTTTATCCCTTTTCCATAGGATCTATCCCATCAGGTTGTGACATGAAACCATCATTGCTACTTTAGAAGTGTCGTGATTTGGTGGTAGAGCTTATCGGAACATGGATGCCCTAGGTAGATCCTAGTTGTGTTATGGTGTCCATGCTGTCACTAATGAATGTAGGCTCGGGAGTCCTTTTTGTTTTTACTAATTACGAATTTGAGCCTCATTTTCATGATTCCTTTTCACTCTTGACCTCACCCTTGGGACTCCCAAAAAACATAACGGGTCTTCTTTTAAGCTCTTTTCATACCCTCTAAACATGAAAAGATTGTCGAGCGATATTGTGGCCTTTCACGCTCATTAAATTTAAATTTGAAGTCACGTCTGTCCGGCGGTAGTTTACCCCTTTTTCGGTCCAGACGATCAATTGTACAAACAAAGGTATACTCTAAGGAACTTCAGTTCTCTAGAAGAGTACCCTCAGGTATCATTTTAACCCTTTTTCGGGCTTGAGGGACTAAATGTACGAAAAAGGAACCCCCATGGAGTCCATAGTTAAGCTCTTTTCAGATTCCCTAAAATTGAAAAGATCATTGAGTGACCTTATTCTTTCACACTCGTTAAAATGGTCCAGAAGAACATTCCTGATGGAGTCCATAGTTAAGCTTTTTTCAGACTCCTTAAAAATGAAAAAATGGTCGAGTGATATTTTCTTTATCACAGTCGTTAAAATGGTTTTGAATAGATGCCTTTTCGGTCCTAATTTACCCCTTTTTTGAACCGACTAGACTACTTTGGAAAAAGGTACCCCCATCGGAGTCTCCTTTTACGTTTTTTCAGACACTCTAAATATAAAAAACCATCGAGCTTACCTTCTCTCGCTCGTTAAAATTACATTGAAGGACATTACCATTGTGTGTTTTGTTAACCACGTTTTCATACCTGTGTCTTTGGTCTAATGTTGACTCCATGTTTCTCTCAACTAAACCATCTGAAGCATGCCTTATACGCAAGCCCTGTAGCACTTTGCCTTTGCGTCTTGACACCTTTGGTCCCAGGAGGGATATTTCCCGAGTGTCCTTTCTTTGAACATTAGTCTTGTCCTTGTACCTCAAACTTGTATGTTTGTGACACTCATTCCTCCTTTGTAATGTAACATTCTTTTATTCG
Source organism: Picea glauca (assembly GCA_000966675.3). Taxonomy (NCBI): domain Eukaryota; kingdom Viridiplantae; phylum Streptophyta; class Pinopsida; order Pinales; family Pinaceae; genus Picea; species Picea glauca. The sequence goes on from JZKD02S1260254.1 coordinate 394,789, forward strand.
TTTTCCAAAATTATTGAAAAAGACAAAAAAAATCAAATATACCCCAAAAAGAGGAAGGGAAAAGTAGTTTCTTTGTATTGGCAGCATAATGATTCACCCTTGGATAAAGCACATATGTCCGTTTGTTAGTCAAACTATGGGATTTAATACGGCCTTAGGAAGTTTTTCTCGCTACATTGAGTCGTGTCCTCCTCCATTTGGTTATTCTTCCAAACATATGGAGATTTTGCGTTGCCTCCTGCCTCGTAAACTTATGTTAATGCCATGCTGCCTGAGTCTCATTATTTGTCGTGCTATTGTCCAAGGGAATTTTTTACCAAGCTTGAGTCGACCCCTCTGCAGTTTTTCTCTTGCCCTCATGCCCGACCATCCTGAACGTTCAATCAAGTCTTTTTTTGAAATCAATGAAGCCTTCAGCCTGATCATCAAGATTCTCTAGTCCATGACCGACGAGTTGTCGAAGACCTCTGGGTAGTGAAGTCGTACACTCATATTACACTCTTCCCCGATTTTTGAATATTTTGAAGTTGTTGCTCGAGCTCTGAAGACCTCATCTCTAGCCATCAGGCCTTATCATCTTCTAGAAGATGGATACTCTACACATATATCTTTTTTATTTCGAGATGTAGCTCCACTGTGTATTGCTCGCGGCTACACTTTATATCGTTATATGACATGGATCTACAATGTATTTGATTGGTAGCCATGATTTTATTTTATCTCGAGCATGGGTATGCCCGCCTCGGTGAGACAATTATTATTTTGCAGATGACACCTCCCAATTTCTGGTTCCTAGGCTCACTTGTTCGACACATAGGTGAAGATCGTTAATGTATTTCGGCCATCAGATGCTCTTCTGACCTCACACATTAGGGGGCATCTGTTATAACCTTAATTTTCACCAGACATGCTTACCTGGCACCAAGCCATATCAAACTCCTTCTTTGCCAAAACACTGCTGAACAACTCTTCTTAAAAACCCCTTTTATAAAGGGCCACGTGCCCTGCTACATTATTGCATGCGTGTACATGCTAGCTGACCCAAGACAACCTGCATGTACCTACAAAAGCACAAAAAAATAAAGTTGTTGACGGAACACACAGCTTTTGGGTAAGTTAACTAAACCTTTCGGCCATGCATGGCCGGACATTCGACCAAATGCCTAGCTTCTTCTAGCCTATAAAAGAAGGGTTAGGGGTCCCATTTGGAAGAGGAGAATCATAGTAAAGAAACTATAATCGATTGAGCATTCCCTTTGTCCCAACCTTTAGCCATGCTTGTGCAAAGAGAAGTATAGAGAAAAGAAGTTGGAGGACATTTGAAGAGGATCCCAGGACCAGGTTCATGGGGAAGTGGCCGACTTCATCATTGTAAGTTTCTTTAGTGAAGTTAATAATAAAGAAATACTTTTCCCATCCCACCATATGAGGTTTTCATGGTTTATTGTGTACATGTTGATTAAACCTCTAACCCATCAATCTTTAGATCAAATGCATGTGGATTTATTTGTTTGTCTTGTGTGAATGTAGGTCGGCCTTGGGAGGAGAGCTACAGTCAAAGAGTGACCAAGCATGAAGAAGGATCGATATCAAATGCCTGAAATAAGTTATGCTCACTTGATCTTCTTAACTACGTATTTGCTTAAGAATAATGGGGATTAGGTCTAGGATGACGGTAGAAAGTAGGAATATTTAGGTCTTTTCTGCATGCATGATAAAACCCTAAGTGCTAGTCCGTAGAGGGATTTCTCACTCACAACAATAGCTCAGATGAATCTTGTGATTGACTCAGAACCTTCCACCTTTGAAGAGGCCTCCAAACATAAAGTGTGGAAGGATTCCATGATAGAAGAGTACGATTCAATATTAAAGAATGATGTATGGGAAGTGGTCCCAAGACCTCATGGAAAATCAGTGGTAAACTTTAAATGTCTTTACAAATTAAAGCATGCAGCAAATGACAGTGTTAAAAAATTCAAAGCTATATTTTTGGCTCGTGGCTTCTCTCAGAAATAAGGAAGTGACTATGACAATATATTTTCTCCTGTTTCCAGGTACACTTCCATCATAATCATTATCTCTCTTGCTTCATTTTTTATTGGAAACTTCACCAAATGGATGTTAAGACTTTCTTTCTCAATGGTGAAGTTGAACAAGAATTTTATATTGAGCAACCTGAGGGTTTCATTTCGTGATCCATGGGAAATAATCCCATGTCTACAAAATCAAGAAAGCCTTGTATGGATTGAAACAAGATCTAAGAGCTTGGTATGGAAGAATTGATAGTTTTCTTCAAAATCTTGGATTTTCCAAGAGTATAGCAGATCCCAATCTTTATATAAAGATTGTGCAGAATCATCCTGTTATCTTGGTTTTATATGTGGATGATTTTTTCATTATTGGGGAGGAACATCTTATATTTCATACTAAGAGGGAGTTATCATTGAAATTTGAAATCAAAGACTTGGGTCTTATGCATTACTTTATTGGCTTAGAGGTGTGGCAGAAAATGGGTGAGATCTTTCTCTCACAAAGAAAGTATGCAGTTTATGTGCTTCACAAATTTGGCATGTTGGACTGTAATTCCATGTCCACACCTATGCTTTCTAACCTGAATAAGTTACATGATCAAGCTATAGGTTCATATCCAAAATACCCCATTGTATATCGTCGGATCATTGGGTCCTTTATGTATCTAGTACATACCAGACACAACATTTGTTATATAGTGAATGCCCTCATCCAGTTCATGTGTGAACCAAAACATATTCATATGGTTATTGTTAAGAATGTTCTCAGATATGTCTGGGGAAATATAACGTATGTGCTCATATATACTTCTAATGGAGGGGTAATGCTTCATGGTTTTACAGATTCAGATAGGATAAGTAGTACAATGGATCGGAAGAGTACTTCCAAATATTGTTTTAGTTTGGGTTCGGCTATAATCTTCTGGCCCAGTAGGAAACAGGGCTCCATAGCCCAAATCACTGCATAAGAAGAATACAGTGTTGAAAGTGTTGCTAGTAGAGAAGCAGTATGGCTCAAAAAGATACTCTTAGATTTGTTCATTCTTGAGTTGGAACCCACAGTAATCAACTATGATAGCCAAAGTTGTATAAAGCTCTATGAGAATCCAGTGTTTAATGACAGATCAAAACACATTGAGATGAGATATCACTATGTTTGGCACACGGTGTAGAAGAACATTCTCAATATTCAATATGTTCTGATGACGGAACAAACTGCAGATATTTTGACCAAGCCTTTGTCCTTGACAAAGTTTGTGTACTTTCGAGACAAGCTTGGTGTTGCCGAGAATGCCTCTCTTGCTAAGAGGGAGTGTTGAAATTAATGCAGCTGCAAGAGCCATTCTCTGGGACGATGGAATAAGACCCTAGCCTAAATGTTATTTTCATATATGTTAGAATATTCATAAATGTTATTTTTTGTCCTAGTTAACGTATTTTCTCTTTAGCATGTTCAGATTTGTGTTTTCAATATTTCATCTACTTCAGATTTTTTGTTTTTAAGTGTTGATATGTATGTACAATAGTGATCAGTTTTGAAAAGATATCTTTGTTTTCTTTTTTCCTAAAAACCTAACAATGAGTAATGTTAAAAAGGCCTCTGGAGCCTCATTGTAATCATTATTCTCAGACTGATGCACGTAGCAGCCACATCTCTTCTCAGAGATAGCTACCACCATTCGAGAAAGTGTTTCAGTTATGCAGTTTTATAGTTTAACCCTATTTCATTTATTCAATAGAAGATATTGTTCACTGGATATCTTTGTTGTTCTTCATATCTCCTTGTTTATTGTATTCAATATGTTAATTAGTTTGTTCCACTCCTAAATTGGGATCAGTGGTATCAAAGACATATTATCTTCATTTATTTTTCTCCGTGCATGTCCCTGAAAAGATCTGGGTACAATAAGTTGGGACACAAACCAATCGATCCATTGCAATATCGGTTGTGTCGAGCCCGAAAAAAACTCATGGGGGACAAAAATAAATATGATGGAGAAGGAGATAATTTTGAAATGTTGCTTGAGGAATCCCTTGCAAGACAAAGGAACGAAATGATGGACAAATTTTCACAGATCCTTCGGCGGTTGCCCATAGGAGAAGGATTTTAATCAAGTGGCCATGCAACCCCCTTCAAGGTACAGGTAAATTTTGATATTCCATTATTTGAAGGACTGATAGATGCGGATGTTGTAGATAAATGGTTGAGTTTGCTCGAAGGGTATTTTTCAGTCCACAATTTTTATGATAGGGAAAACATCATTTTTTTCACTCCTCAAGGTCATCCCCCATGTTAAGGACTAGTGGGATACTTACTATGAAAAAAGGGCCATAGAGGAATCTACAATATTTGTGGTTGCCCCAACATGGGATTCCTTCTGGGATGCCATTAAAGAACAATACTACCCTGTTGGAAGCTACGAGGACCAGTACACCAAATGGAACACCCTACGTTAGGATTCAGTAAAGGGACCAGACAGTACCATATTTCACCAATATTTTCCATACCTTGCATGCCAAATTGGGTATCAAAAACTCTATGCGAAATCTGGTGCTCAAATACCATGATTGTTTGCATAGATACATTAAAAAAAATGGAGTTTATGGACATTGCCTCATTGGGTACGTCTTATAGATATGCTGCCAAGATCGAGAAGAAATTTAAGCAGAAGAGGTGAGAGTTTGGATCTACAAACTACTCACATATGAAATAGGGAAAAGGTGGCCCCAACCCATACAGCAAGGGGAAGAACAAAGATGGCCACTCTTAGGAAAACCAGTCCAAGCCACAACACAAGAAGGGAAATGAGAAGACAAAGAAGGACACGAGAAAATAGTGTGAATACCATAAAATCCCTTGGAAAAAAACTGAAGAATGTCACTCCAAGAAGTCACTCGTGAATGAGTTGAAGGCTTCTGAGTCAGAAGCCGATTCTGACTCTGAATCAAATCTAGAAGGAGGGAAGAATATTATCAATTTTGAACGTAGTTCCACAATCACTACCACCAAATTCCATCCAAGCGAACTATAAGAACCAGAGGAAGGTGAACACCTCTTTCACTCACAGATGTGGATAAAGGGGGCTCTGCTTCATTTCATTGTCGATAGTGGAAGTCAAAAGAACCTGATCTCAGCAGAGGTCATCAAGAGGATGGACCTACTGATGACATCACACCCACATCTCTACACCATCAGTTGGCTTCACCAAGGAAGAGATTTTTGTGTCAGCGAACAATGTCGCCTGCCCTACAACATAAATCCTTTCAAAGACAAGGTATTATGTGATCTTGATCCCCTTGAAGTTTGTGATGTTCTTTTATAAAAACCATATTTGTGGAAGTATCATGTTGTGTATGAGTGTAGACCCTGTAGTGTTATTATTACTTTGGGTAGACAATTGTACAAGATACCAGAAGTAGCACCACCTACCACTATTTATTTAATTTATTCTAAGAAATTTAGTAAGGTAATTTCTCAGACCGGTAAGTTTGTGTTCTTTGTGATCCGTTCTCATAGTAATCAGAAGGTCGCCACCACATTTGTGGCCTCTACACAAACTATCTCTTTGTATCAGAAACAAGTGGATAAGATCATGGAAGAGTACATAGACATCTTCTCCTCACCCACCGGGGTACCAATGAACTACCAAGTCAAGCATCCAATTGATCTAACCCCTGGTTCACCTCTGCCTAATGGATGAGTCTATCATTGCTCGCTAATGGAAAATGATGAAATAAAATGTCAAATCCAAGAGCTTATTCAAAAGGAGCACATAAGACCCAACTCCTCTCCTTGTGGAAGCCCGATTGTATTGGTGCAAAAGAAGGAAGAGATGTGGTGACTATGCATTGATTACAGAGCATTAAACAAAATCATAGTCAGGAACCGGTACCCAATTCCCATGATTGATGACCTTCTTAGCCAACTAAAGGGGGAAAATTTATTCAGCATGATTGACCTAAAGTATGGATACCACTAGGATCCCATCGAACCAACTAATTTATGGAAGACAAATTTCAAATCTAAATAAGGTCTCTTTGAATGGTTGGTCATGCGCTTTGTATTAAAAAATTCACTAGCCACTTTCATGAGGTTGATGGATGATGTATTTAGACCCTTCACCAACTCTTTTGTGGTGGAATATTTGGATGACATCCTCATCTTCAGAAAAAATTGGGAGGACCACATGTGGCATATTCAGTAGGTTTGGAGCACTCTGTGGCAGCACAAGCTATATGCCAACTTGGAAAAATTCTCCTTTGGCATGAAAAGGGTCCAATACTTGGGCTACATTGTTGATGAGAATGGGGTACATGTTGATCCAACAAGTATCCAATTCATCTGTGATTGGCCAACCCTGACCACGCTAACTGAGCTTCAAAGCTTCTTTGGACTGGCCAACTTCTACCAGCAATTCGTGTTGGGATTCTCCCATATTGCATGGGCCCTCAACCAAGTGACCAGGGCCAGTGGAAGGGAAAAGTTCATGTGGGGGAAGGAACAAAAATGATCATTTGATTATCTAAAGCATCTCTTGTGCTCAACTCTAGTACTCTCCTTTCCCGATATGCAACAACCATTCGAGATTGAGACTAATGCATCTGACTATGTTGTAGGCATAGTTCTCACTCAACATGGTCATCCAGTGGCATACCATAGTGAGACACACTCAGATATTGTCCGGAAATGCCCCACCTATGACAAGGAAATGTATTCCATTGTATAATCCTATCGTCAATGGAAACATTACATTATGGTAAAGGAGGCGATCATCCACACTAATCACAAGCCTATGTAGTTCATACAGACACAGGGGAAGTTGCAGATCGACTTCCATTAGAAGTGGTCCACCTACTTGCAACAGTTCCATATCAACATCAAGTATAAGATAGGGAGCACATATCATGTCATTGAATTCCTCATTTGATCTCTCGTGGTTACACTCACCACTGTTATTCTTTCCTGTGGACATGAGGCATCAAAGTGGCCCCAACTTTATCAACAAGATATGGACTTTCCACCACCTATAACCTCTTGGGTATAGGCGCTAATGTCACTGATTTTCACATTAAGTATGGACTGTAATGCCATTCAGTCCATATTTGTGTTCCTGCAAGTGAGCATGTAAAGATGATTTGGGAAGCTCACTACAGTCGGATGGCATGACATATTGGTGTGGAGAAAATTGTGGTTGTTCTACAGAAACATTTTTATTGGCCAAAACTTTGACACGACGTCAACAAGTATATCATATCCTTCACTGCGTATTCCATTTCCAATATATCCATCAAGAAGAAAGGATTATACACCCCTCTTCCTACCCCCGGTAAGCCTTGGCAATCCATCTCGATGGATTACATGTCTGGTTCTTCCATCCAGCCAGCAAGGCAATGATTGTGCATTTGTGGTCTTTGATCGATTTTCGAAGATGGCCATCCTCACAACTTGCAAGAAGACCATCATAGTGGAAGATAATTCCAGTCTCTTCTTCGAATGAGTGTGGGTCCATTTTTGGTCCCTCGGCACATTTTGGTCGACTCTTTGGTCATTGTTGGATACCAAGCTCACTAAATCCACTAATTTATACCCCCAAATAGACGTCCAAATAGAGGTCTTCAATCAGATGAATGTGCACATCCTGTGCACGTACAACTCTAAGCATCCACGTATATGGGATGAGAGTCTCCCCTATGTTCAATATAGTTACAACAAGGCTCTCCATAGCTCCACTAGCCATATCCCATTTTAGGTGGGGATGGGATTCTAACCCTTGGATCCCATTGATGTTGCACTACTCTTGAAACCACATAGACAAACTCTTCCCATGTTTAGTCTGAGACCAAAAAAGCCACCAGATTCATTGAGAGGATTCAACACATCCGCCAACATGTCCATGATATTTTGCAGAAATCCAATGATAAGTACAAGCAACGCCATGATCAACATAGGGTTACAAACACATTTTAGGTTGGAGACAAGGTTTGGTTACATTTGCGGAAAGAGTTTCTTATAGGGCCCCATATGAAGCTCTTCCCACTTCGCTATGGGCCTTACACTATCACCAAGGTTGTGGGTAGCAATGCTTTTGAGCTAAACACTCCACCCTTCCTTGGATTGCACCCAGTGCTTAATGTGGACCTCCTTCAACCGTATTTTCCACCATTATTGGACACATCAGATATCTCACAACAACTGACAGCCACAGTGCTCAACCCTGACTGCATGGAACATGAATCCACTAATCAAATAGTGGACACATAGGTCAAGGGCACTTGCGAGCCGAGGATCCAACTTTATCAGGTTGTTAAGGCAGGACAACTCCTCCACCAAGGAAAGTGGATCACCCAAGGCCAAATTCATCAGAAGTTTCCTCACCTGATGGGGGAAGTCAATGCAATGGATATCATTGCTTCCTAAGGGGGGATGACTGATCCAGGTGGATATTGGTGGCCACCCACCTATTCCAACTGGCTCCTCTTGACAATTTTTAGTTTAACACGTTCTTTTGTACTTCTTTGTAATTGTGGGTTTGACACTTACGGGGATGTCTGAATCCCTAGACATCTTCGAGGTGGATACTGGTGGCCTCCCACCTAATCGAACTGACTTATTTTGTATGTTTTCATGTCAGCACATATTTATGTACTTCTAGGGCCGTTTTGGGGCCCTAAACAGTGTTTTTTTGGCTTTCCACAGTCAAACTGTAGACGGACTCAGAGTTTGATGAAATAATGTGTAGTTATCAAAAATACCTTTCCAACAGGCTATCACACGCCTAAAACAGAGGCCATATGCAAATTCTATGACCCCGAGAAGTTGAGGTACCAACTTACCCATAGGGGCCCACAAAACATTTGGTGGTTCATCTCCTAGGGTTAGGTTTTTGGATGTCTAGGGTTTTGGCATTCATGAGTAATGTTAAAAAGGCATTTGGAGACTCATTGTATTCATTTTTCTCAGACATATGTCCGTAGCAGCCACATATCCTCTCATAGATAGCTACCACCATTCGAGCGAGTGTTTCAGTTCTACAGTTTTATAGTTTCAGCCTATTTCATTTATTCAATAGAATACATTGTTCACTGGATATCTGCGGTGTTCTTCATATCTCTGTTTTTATTGTATTCAGTCTATTAATCAGTTCATTCCTCTCCTAAATCTGGATCAATGGTATCATAGCGGTCTACTCTTCATTTATTTTTCTTTGTGCATGTCCCCAACAAGATCTTGGTGCAAGAAGTTGGGACTCAAACCAATCAAGTCGTTACAATATCAGTTGTGCCGAGCCTAACAACAACCCATGGGGGAATAAAAGAAATAATATGGAGCAAGAGATCCTTTTAAAATGTTGCTCGAGGAATCCCTTCTGAGAAAATGGAACGAAATGATGGAAATATTTGCGGAGATCCTTCGATGGATTTTCACAGGAGAAGCATCTTCATCAAGAGGCCATGCAACCCCCTTCAAGGTACACATAAATTTTGATATTCCATTATTTGAAGGATTGATAGATGCATATGTTGTAGATAAATGGTTGAATCTGATTGAAGTGTAATTTTATGTCCACAATTTTTCCGATAGGGAAAAGATTACTTTTGCACTCCTCAAGGCCATCCCCCATGTTAAGGACTGGTGGGATACTTACTCTGAGCAAAGGGCCATAAAGGAATATGAAATATTTGTGGTTTCCCCTACATGGGATTCCTTCCAGGATGCCATTAAAGAAAAATACTACCCTGTTGGAAGCTATGAGGACCAATACACCAGATGGACCATCCTACATCAGCAAAGGGACCAGATAATACCATATTTCACCAATATTTTCCATACCCTGCACACCGAATTGGGTATCAGAGACTCTAAGCGACATCTGGTGCTCAAATATTGCAACTGTTTACATAGATACATTCAAACAAAAATGGAGGCTCTGTACATTTCCTCATTGGGTACGGATTATAGATATGTCGTCAAGATCGAGAAGAAATTTAAGCAAAAGGGGCAAGAGTTTGGATCTGTAAACTCCTCACAACCGAAGCAGGGAAAAGGTGGCCCAGCTCACACAACAAGGGATAGAGAAAAGATGGCCACTCTTAGGACAACTAGTCCAAGCTGGAACAGAAGAAGGGAAATGAGAAGACGAATAAGGAAACGAGAAAATTGTCTGAATACAATAAAATCCCTTGGCACAACATTGAAGAATGTCACTCCAATAAGTCACTCATGGCCGAGTCGAAGGATTCCAAGTCATAAGTCAATTTTGACTCTTAATCAAATCCAGAAGGAGAGAAGTGTATTATCGATGTTGAACCTATTACCACTGTCTCTACCACCAAATTCCAGCCAAGCGAACTAGAAGAAAGGGAGCACCTCTTTCACTCACAGATGTGGGTAAAGGAGGCTCCACTTCATTTCATTTTTGATAACGACAGTCATAAGAACCTGATATCAGTAGAGGTCATCAAGTGGATGGACCTGCTGACGACACCTCACCCACAACCCTACACCATTGGCTAGCTTCACCAAAGAAGAGATATTCGTGTCAGCCAACAATTTCATCTGCCCTACGACATCAAGCATTTCAAAGACGAGGTATTATGTGATATTTCTCCCCTTGAATTTTGTGATGTTCTTTTAATACAACCATGTTTGTGGAAGTGTCATGTTGTGTATGTGTTGGACCTTGGTTATGTAAGGAAGTGAAGATTAAGGAAGAAAGGAAAAGTATGAACTTCACAGAAGGTACATAAATTGAGGAGGGGTCGAAGTGGTTAAAGAAGCAGAAAAGAAAGAGAGAAGGAAAGGAAAATCTAGTCATTGGAAGAGAACAGAGAGGAAGATAAAGTAGTGAAGAAGAAGGATCTTGGACAACTCAGCAAGCGAAAAAATACAACGAAAGATGTTGTGGAGCACCTCATGGAAAATAAGGAAGGATAGGTTGGTGAAACCCTTAAAGCACAGATCAAGTGGACCTAGGATTTTGGCACCTAGGGTTTTAGATCTAGGGTTTTGATACCTAGACTGTGGTCATGTAATGTATAAATAAAGGTCTAGGAGAGTTGAGGGGGTTTCTCAATAATTGGTTGTTGGTCATTGTTGTTATTATTGTTGTTGTCGAGAGAAATATTGAGTCTGTATTGTAAGATCTTCAGCTGGGTGCGAAGATTAACCTTGCAACTGGGTGCACAAGGAGGGAAGGGAAAGAGAGAAAGAGAATGAGAGAGAAGGATCTGTAGCTAAGTGCACAGATATAATTGTATGTTTTCATCTAATATATAAAGAAACACAGTTATGTGGACATATCCCTAGGGAGAGGGTGAACCACGTACATCTTGTGTTCTTTATGATTGATACTGTGTTGTTTGCCTTCTGATATGTTGCTATTTGCATTATTGTGTTGGATCCGAGATATAACTTCTTGAAGTTGGTATAAGATTGTTAGGGAGTTTCTGAAATACATTGCGTTGTTGCCTGGATTCACTTTGCATTTCCTCTGGTTGTAGACACTTGTGTCCTGCAACCCCCTATCTCTACTTCGTGTGAGACTGCATATGCTTCGCAGGTGTTTTCGAAAGGGCCATTAGTTAGGGATTTGTTGGTGCGTTGTAAGAGTTGAACACTAGGTCTGCCCCTGTGCCAACAGTATGAGTCTAGACCCCGTAGTGTTATTATTACTTTGGGTAGACAATTGTATAGGATACCTGAGGTAGTGTCGCCTACCGCTATTTCTTTAATCTCTATTAAGCAATGCAGTAAGGTCATTTCCCAGACCAAGAAGTTCATCTTCTTTGTGATCCATGATCATAGTAAGAAGAAGGTCGTCGCCACATCCATGGCCTCTACACAAAGCCTCTCTTTGTAGCAGAAGAAAGTGGATGGGATCATGGAAGAGTACAAAGATATCTTCTCTTCACCCACCGGGGTATTGACACGCTTCAAGATCAAGCATACAATTAATGTAACCCCCAATGCACCTCTTCCTAATGGACCAGTCTATTGTCGCTCTCTGATGGAAAATGACGAAATCAAGCGTCAGATCTAAGAGCTTCTTACTGAACCCAGTTCCTCCCATTGTGGAAGCCTGATTGTACTGGTGCAGAAGAAGGATGGAACCTAGAAACTCTGCATTGATTACAGAGCATTAAACAAAATCTCAATCAAGAACTGGTACCCAATTCCCAGGATTTATGATCTTCTTGACCAACTCAAGGGGGAAAAGTTCTTCAACAAGATTGAACTAAAGTCTGGCTACCACCAGGTTCCCATCGAACCAACTGATGTATGGAATACAACTTTAAAATCTAAATAAGGTCTCTTCGAATGACTAGTCATCGCCTTTGGCTAAACAAATCCACCAACAACTTTCATGAGATTGATGGATGATGTATTGAGACCCTTCACCAACTCTTTGTGGTGTTATATCTGGATGGCATCCTCATCTTCAACAGAACTTGGGAGGAGCACATGCAACATATTCAACGCATTTTGGGCACTTTGCGGCAACACAAGTTATATGCCAACTTGGAAAAATGATCCTTTTGCATGAACATGGTCCAATACTTGGGCTACATATTGAATTTTATCCTTTAAATTTCCTATGAAGACATCAATCAAGTGTTCATCTGAAATATTTGTTACCTTTATATTCAATCTTTGGAATTTCTCAATGTGCTCTGCAACTGAACCCTTTTGCTTGAGGTTTATCAATTGGCTGAAGAAGGTATTGTTCATTGTATCCTCATAGTGTGCTTTCATTTCTTCTGTGAAAATTATCCAAGTGACAAGTAATTTGTGAGAACAAATCCATCGATACCACACAAATTGATTAGGTTCTAAATATAAGGATGCAATTCACAGCTTTTGTGTGTGTGGCACATTGTGTAGATCAAAGAACTACTCCATCTGGAGTGTCCATGTGATTGGATCATTGCCATCAAACTTACTCATATCGATCTTAGGAAATTGGTTGATCTTCAACCCAAAGCTGGAGTTTCTTCAGCCTTGATTCATCTTCCTTGTGTACATTGCACTAGAAAAATACATTGCACTAGAAAAACGGGTTGTCTACAATTATACAAGATTTTGGAATGAAATTCCATTGTTAAGGTACTCAACACCTACACAAACAAAGACATATACCTTATATTTTGCTGGAAAAATAACATAACGCTGTTAGAAGAAAAACAAATTTCACATAGTTATTCACAATTTCTATGAATAAAAGTTGCATATTCCGAAAGCTAATTCAATTTCCTATGTTTCATCTTCTTACACCATATTCAAATTCATTGTAAAATTTCCTTGAATAATCCATCCAAGTTAACAGATTGTTGTTTTTCCATTTTTGCATTGCCACTAACACGTCATGAGAGACCATCATTAGCTTGCATGCACCCATATAACAATCATTGATTCTGTAAATTTCAGGATTTAGCTATGATTAGACCTTGCAATAGAGCATACAATTCTACTCTATTGTTAGAAAACATGTCAAGACTCCATGAGAAGGTATTGCTTTGGGTGTTGGATTTTGGGATCAATCTCAACAACGCAATTTATGTCATGCTTTGCAAATTAGGTTGTTGTGTCGAGACTATGGTCATTAGCCATTGTTGGGGTTATGCATATGTTTTGGATGGAAGTAAGTTGAATAACGACGTACTTTAGAATCTTGTTTGTGCATTTTCTTTATATGGATGGTGTCTACTTTCTATTAGTCTTAACTTATGTTGTAATGAATGGAATTACATAGGTATCATAAGTTGAGCCACAAGAAAATAGGGAACATGGTTGTAGTGTTAATTTGTTGAATGTCATATAGTTATGGATCATTATTGCACCTTTGATCGATTATGGTCTTGCACTATGTAATGTTTTGGAAATGCACCTTGGGTAAGACTTATCTTGTAAAGAGAGATTGGTACGCAATGCCTTTACTGGACACCTAAGTGGACCGTGATCTCCATTTCGAGCCAATAATTAGACTTGTTGTTGAGTCTAATAATGTCATGTATGAGACTGCTATAGAATGGGGAGTGACTAATAAGAACATACTTATAGAATTAGTTTGGTGAATCGTTTGACCTTTTGTGAAGTATAAAGTTCTATGGATTGAATGAAAAGTACATAATTTTAAAGACCATTTTCTATTTGATAACATCAATGAGATAATATTTTTTTGAATAGACTCGCTAGCAAGCTTGTATGAATTCTTACGAAGGCTCAAGGAGCATCCAAGATTTGTAGTGAATTTAAGGGAGAAAAAAACAAACAAACAATTTATATTAAAATTTATGGAGAAGGTTGATAAAACAAATCCACATGTAAGTGAAGATGATCTTCATAGAAGAAGAGACACTTTCCTTCATCCCCAAAAGGATGACAACATAAAGCCTTGCAATGACATGTGAGGTGATATATAGTTTCACCATGCATCAATCACTTGAAAGTTAATCATAGATAACGGACCTCAAAATATAATAGGTAAAAAAAATACATCCATCTTGCTGATTATAAAATTGACATTTAGATAGTGGATCTCAAACTAGAAAATTAACATTTAGATAACCTAACATTAAAATAAGAAAGTCATTTTAAAATATTAAAATATTGAAATTTTAAAGTTTTAGTTTTAAAAATATTGAAATATAATGTCTGACCGAGTTAAAGCCATTATAATCTTGAAATATATTGTCTTACCGAGTTAAAGCCATTATATATACTAATTATAATATGTAAAATAAGAAAGTCAGTTTAAAATATTAAAGCTTAAGTTTTAAAAATATTGAAATATAATTTCTTGCCGAGTTAAAGTCATTATAATCTTGATATATAATGTCTTACCGAGATAAAGCCATTATATATATTTTTAATATGTGGGGGACATTATTTAGATTTAAACATTTCTAATTTATTTAAAAAATAATTAATAGAAATTAATTAAATTAATTAAATGTATATGAATTTATTTTTAGATAGAAATGGTACACTTATTAATAATAGGCATATTTAATAGGTTTTTAGTGTTTAATCAGTGTTGTATGGACAAGATTAAATATTGATGAAATATTCTTAGTCATCATAACAAATCAATAGTTGTGATTTCAACCACTAACTTCCTCACTATTATAAAGGCATCATTTTACATGTTTATTTATTTTTTTACTTTTACTTGATCATATTTAAAATTTACTATGGTAGCTAGTTGATTGCCAAGTCTGAGTGATTAACAAAGATTAAGGTTTTGTTATAGAGTGGAAAGATTTATGACCACTTTTCATTTTATGGCCTAGTTTCATTTTCTGGACCAGCCGAATCCTTTTTTAGCCAGCCACGAGTTTGCAGCTGTGCCGCTGTGCTATGGGCTAAACGTTCTACCTTTTGAGCTTTTTGGAGAATTCCATGATGTAAATTTGGACAAAATGGCTATTTTTTGTTGTTTAAATTGTATTTCTGAATGCATAAATAGAGTCAGCCTGATAAAAAAAACCCTGAATACAAACTTAACCACTCAAATCTGCAAATCCAACCATTCATCATCCAATTTCTGACAAAATCAAATAGAAAAAATTACCAATAAACTTTCAAAAAAATATAAAACGTTTAGAATACTACTTTATTTATTTACAGTTTAAAACCTAAATAAATTGGCCAGATTTAAAATCTGCCTCCTCAGCGTCACCATATCTTGATTTTTTTCATTAAATAACAAATGAGTAGGCTTTCGATTCATGAATACAAGCTAATAATTGAATACAAGCTAATAATTGTCCTCACCCTCCTGTTTAACGAAAAAGTATCCACACTGTATTGACTGAAAAGTGAAATAAAACTAGCACAGGAACTCATGGGCTGGTGAAGGCAGAAAGGTTTTGGTTGATAAAATTCTCGACATAGTAAAAATAGCCATAATAAAATTCTCAAAATAAAAAGAATCAAATTGCCATAGTCAATCCGCGAAAATAACTTCTGTCAAGAATCCGCGAAAGTTACGCTAGCAGTGCGTCTGCGATTGTGGTTGTTCCTCGGTTTCGATCCCGTGATCTTCCAGAGCATCGGCAAAAACCCTCCATTCTCTGCCTCTGTTTAACATTATCTTCAGTGAATGGAGCGCAGTATTTGAGGACTGCGATCCGCTGTGCAAGCACGCCTATTTTTCGCTTGAGAAGCTTTCAGGAGATTCCGCTCGTGGACGGCGCTTCGTCCACGGCGGTTTTTGTTTCTTGAGAAGTCGTTTCTCCTTCTTCGAGTCCTCGGCCGATGCGGATTTCTCTATTACTTGAAGAGATCAATTCCACGTTAATGGAAATCTCATCCGTATGATTATTACCTACCCACTGTTTCGGCTGAGCTTCCGTTCTGCAAATCGGGCAAGTTGAATGAGAACGAAACCACATGTCGATACAATCTACGTGAAAGCTGTGTTTGCAATTAGGTAGAAGCCTGGCTTTCTCGTTCTCTTCGAATTCCGACAGACAGACTGCGCAATCCCGCGCATCTTTGAAGCGTAGCGCTTTATAGTCGAAGAGGGGCAGAGACTCTACAACGCGCGCGTCCAAACCCACGTTGCGGAGCCTCAAGGGATCCTCGCGTGCAAAGGAAAATCCACGGCGCCGAGAGATGTTGGTCGGTCCCGACAGAAAGGTTTCCCTGTAAAGCCTACGGCGGAATCTGACGCAGACGCAGATCAATAAGAGGGAAAGGAAGGCGGGCAAGAGGAGTAAGACGAAGATGCGCCCGTTGTTCGTAGTTGGCTGATTGTTGCCGATTGGCGTCGGCTGGCTGTTGTAACAGTCG
>JZKD02S1260255.1:24542-36006 GCA_000966675.3 Picea glauca
ATAGGGATGTCCATATCTCTGGCTCACTGCATTACACAGAAGAACCACTTCTTCACTAGTGCTCAACCACTAGGATGACGTTCGCCTGTGTTCGTCCATAGGCACGTCCACTCAATAGATCTTCTTTCCCACTGCATTACACAGGAGAATCATCTGGAGTTATTCTCAACTCTCTGTAAGGAGGACATATCTACGTTCCAGCTCTGTCTTAGATAGGAACCACACACCCCTCTCAGGGCTCTCTCTCAGTTTTGTGTCCTGGAGAATGTCTCACGTAGATGCAATCATCAACACTCCCTCTCAGCTAGGGAGGCATTTTCCACCAGGCCAAGTCTCTCACGGAAATACTTGAACTTTGTCTTGGAAAGTGGTTTGGTGAAGATATCTGCGATCTATTCATGAGTAGGAAGATATTGCACGTGTACTGTCTTCCTTTGCACTATGTATCTGATATAGTGATACTTTATTTCAATGTGTTTCTATCTATTATGAAACATTGGGTTCTCAAAGAGCTTTACACACAACTCCAGTTATCATCATAGGATCCATCTCATGATCAAGTAAATCTATTAGAAGCTTGTGAAGCCATATTTCTTTTCACACTCGATGATACATACTCTGCTTCTATGGTAATCAAGGTCACAGAGTTTTGTTTCCTGCTACATCAGGAAACCATGGCAAACTTCACGGTAAGACAAAAACTGGATGTGCTCTTCCGGTCCACTGTACTCTATGCTCAATCTGTATAGGTATATCCCTACAAACTCAATTTCACAATTGGAAGCATATCTCAGGCCATATCTGATTGTGCCTCGTGTATATCTCAATACATGTTTCGCTGTTGTCCAGTGAGTCTGTCTTTGCTGACTCATGGAATGACTAAGTACATTCACTGCATAGCATGAATCAAGTCTGGTGTTAACCAGATACATCAGTGATCCAATCAGCTGTTGATCAATCTCGTTTTAATAATCATCATTCATTTTCTTCAAATTCATCATCATGGATTTGCATTCTGTCATATTGAACTTCTTTAATATTCCCACTGTATATTTTCCTTGACTCGGGAAAAATCTCATCGGTCCTCTGTCATACTTCTTGTCCCAAGTAGTGCATCATACTTAGATCCTTCATCTCAAAATCATAATTCAAAGCTTACTTGTATCCAACAATAAGGATTTTTGAATAAGTCATCAAAACCAGGCTCTTGTCACCAGCACTGTAATAATATAGGTTTGGATCAACAATACTCTTACTGAAACCCAAAATCATAACAAATCCATCCATCTGATATATTTTCCAACTCATGGATGGTAGTACGGATGGGAGTGTATCTGGATTACTAGATCAAGTGTCTCATCATAGACAACTCCCTCTGTTTGTGAGAATCCTTTGGCTATAGATCTCGCTTTGTATTTCTCGACACTTCCATCGACTGCATACTTGATCTTATAGATCCACTTGGAAGTCACCACAGACTTCCGTTATGGTCTTTGAACAATATCTTATACATCATTCTTTAAGATGTACTGGTATTCTTCTATTATGACATCTTTCCATACCTATTCTCCTGTTTCTTCTCCAAGACAAGAGGCTCAGAATCAGTGAAGTGTCTCATGACTGAAGGATAGGTCGAAATATCTCTTTTGCTTTCTCGGGATGTGCCTTAAGGGGCTTGTATGTTCTTTTGCCTCCTACAGAGTGAGCCTAGGCAGACCTTTTATTCCCTATTGCAATATCTCTGGACATATCAACTGGATAAGCTTGAATAACGTCTGACTCCTTCTGAAATGCTGAAGGGGGAGAAGGTATTGTCTCATTGTCAATCTCCATCTGAGATTCTCTGGATCTTTGAAAGTCTATCTCTTCTTCAAGGACAACATCTTTGCTTGTCTCAATCTGTCTCTTACCACGGATGTAGATCTATAATGTCTTCAAAGATTCACTGTTATCCCATAAATGTATCCTTTCTCCCTGAAGGGTCTAGCTTGGAATTCTTCTCTTTGGGTATTTGGGTACATGAAAATACACTGGGCACCCAAATATCCTGAAGTGTTCAATCTCAGGTTTCACTCCGGTGAAGGTTTCTTCGGGAGTTATGTTTTTCAAAGTCCGGTGAAGACTCTTGTTCTGAACATGTACTGTGTCATGCATGCTTCTACCCATGGAATCATAGAAAGATTCTGATCATGCATTATTGCATTGGTTGCCTCAATGATGATTCTATTCTTCCTCTTTCTCAAATAGTTTTGAATCCTTCTGATTCAAGTGACTCCCTCTAAAGGATAAACATCTTCCTTTGTTCTTAATATGTCTGGAACAAGAAAACAAGAGGAACCAAAACAAGAATATCTCCTAAAGGAGAATAATGAGTACATCTCTAGAATCAAAACAATTTAAGGATTGTTGTCACAATTACAACACCTACTTGTAATGTAGAAAACTTTAGAAATATAGGTTAGAGGAAAGACAATTACAACAATCAAACCTGGAGTCTTCACTTCCAGTGTGTTGTTCCTCTAAATGCACTGAGATCCCTCTGGATCCATGACTTCAACAAAGGTTCCTTCCACCTGCAATTACCCTTATGACATTGATACAAATAATATATATACAAGTGCATACCTGAGGGTACTGATATGATTTCTCCAGTGGCACCTGGCTGATCTTTGTCCTCTGACATATTCATGAAGAAGGTAGTCACAGTGTCACCTTTTTGTATCACCCACAATAATCCTTCCTCTAAAGTCTTGTCTTCTAGGAACTTGAAGTTGCTTGATCCATCAAAAGCTTATCTTCCATCATAGTTCTTGTTCATCATAATTTTAGATTCTTCACAACCCCTTGTCAACTGGGCTAGAAATATTAACGGTTAGGTTAGGCTAGCACTTTTAGGTTTTGCTGGAGTTATGGCTGCCAACAATAAGCCTTTGAGAGATAGGAGAACATTGGTGAGATGAAGAGCTCCTTCACTGAGTTGCAGAAACCCTAACACTGAAATTTCTGTAGGAATTTGCGAAACCCTAGGGCCAAAAAGTCAAAATGCTCGGAAATGAAATATAAATCTTGTTGGAGGTGCACTGAAGGAGGCCATACACTCCTATGCACTTTTTAGCCCCAACTTCTAAGTGACAAGTGATAAAAATTCTCAAAGAGGTAGGTCGTATGGAATTTCTGGAAACCCTAGGAGGGCCATACGGTTTTGTAGAAGAGAGGGAGGATGATTGAAATTTGCTTGTGCAATGGGTTCTTCAAGACCTACGCTCTGATACCATGTTGATTTTTCAATTAGAAAGGTTAAGCATGAATTTCATTCCATTTTTAGCATTTAACTTAACCATAAGCAATAATGTTGCAACAACCAATATCACAAGAAGAAACACCATGCACAAGAACACAAGAAGTATCTTGGGAAACGCTTCTCAACAAGGGAAGAAAACCCATCCAAATCCTTTGCAATATTCTTCAAGATAAATACCTTCACCACCAAGAAAACCTAGCACACAAGAGGGTGCTTAAACCCTAGAAGACTAGTGCCCAAGTGAACTTTTCCCAAGAAAGTGTACTTGCTGAAATTTCCAAACTCACACAAAAGATATGATTCATCAATGGGGAATTTACCTTTACTTATATTAGACTTGACCTATCAACAAAAGTGTCTATTGGCACAACAGGACTGACCTCTCTATCTCATAATATAATTAATATTAACCAGATTAATTATCTTTTACATTAATTATCAATCACATTAATGTGGGGTCGACCTGTACCCTTTACATTACAATTAGGGTTACATGCAGTTATGACTCTTGAACAATATAGCAAGGGATTTTATACACCCACTAGTGCTCATCCACTAGGGGAACATCCATAGGGATTTCCATATCTCTGGCTCACTGTATTACATAGAAGAACCACTTCTTCACTAGTGCTCGACCACTAGGATCATGTTCACCTATGCTCGTCCATAGGCACGTCCACTCAACAGAGCTTCTTTCCCACTGCATTACACAGGAGAATCATCTGGAGTTCTTATCAACTCTCTATAAGGAGGAGGCCATCTCTACATTCCAACTCTGTATCAGATAGGAACCACACACCCCTCTCAGGGGCTCTCTCTCAGGTTTGTGTCATGGAGAATGTCTCACGTAGTTGCAATCATCAACACTATCAAGCCTAGTCCTGCTTTGATACCATGTTGTTTTTCTTCATATGAGATATGATCGATATATTATTACAATGATGAGTGTCCATATATAGAGAACATATGGTGACCATCCATGAAAGGATGTGTCCCTTGGATAATCAATAACTATTTATTATTATCATTTACTTATTATATATAGTATTTAATAATCAATAATTATATTATTAATTATTAATATAAGAGAATGTTTTCCCGATGTTGTACAAACATCAACATTTTCTTTTCCCCGCATTTTGAATTAGGGATTTTTCTCTTTTTATATCATTTTTTTATAAAGTTGCATCAACCGTGCGCTTTTAGGCCCCTTCTTCTCATGGGATTATGAAGGACATACCTTTTTGGGATACATGTAAAAACCTGTCCAAAGAAAAGGACAATGGATAGGTCATGGATGGAATATGTTATTCATGGTAAGGGATATGGACATGTTACCCCGATGAAGGCCTCCCAATAGTACAACTTTTCCCAAGAGTGACAACATTACTAGAAGATAATGATGACCAACAAGGTGAGACAATGAAAAAAGTATAAAGTCAAAGCATCATGATTCATTATCCAATTCAACCCCTGATCCATGTTATCTCTTGGATTCTCCCTAGATGAAAAGTCCAACCTCTCCAAGGGGAAAACCTAAGGACATGGACAAGCAGGCTACCCACTGTCACCTCAACAACCCTGCCTCTACACTTCTAGCCTAGGGTCACTAACCTAAGGAGGGGAACCCATATGGTCGTTCTAAGTCCTATCATTGTGAGTAAGAAAGGGTGAAGGAAAGGACCAACGTTAACTCGGTCTTAACTTCTCTAAAGGTTTGATTCATTGAAAGAAGTGAAGACAATACCAGATGACGTTCATTCACAGTCTATCATTCGCAACAACCCAAAGTTCCAAACAATGAAATGTCTCTTATGTTGTGAATGTAGGTTTTCACAGTTAGTCATAATGCTAGCGAAACTTTTGGTTTAAAACTGTGTGGAGTTTTGAAATGTGCAATGTTTCGACTGGACACTCCACCCATCATCAGGGACATGAAAAGATGATAAGTTGTAAAAGAGTGTCGAGGTATTTAAATATAGTATAATGGAGATAGCCGTTATCTAGTTGTAATTAGACGTTGGCATTAAGAGGAGTAGTAACGGTAAAATATTGGAAGAAATATAAGCACGCATCCTTATATCCTTTGACTTTACCTTTCCTCGTTACACTTTTTTCTTCTATCATTAACCCTCTTTAATCCTTTACTCTATCTTTCATGACTTAATTATTACTCTCCCTTAATTGAAAAATTTACTCTTTTCTCTTTACTCTATCCTAATACTACCCCACCTTAATTATTATTACTTGATTAATCTTCTTCAATGAATTTTTAATTTAACCTTCTTCTCCCATTTTCCACAAATCTTTACCTCCGTTTTGTTATTAATTCTCCTTAATTACTTCATTATTACTCTCCCTTAATCTTCCCTCCTTTCCTCTTTCACTAACCTAAATCTACTTCGCCTTAATCTCTATCTCTTTCTTTTAACACATTATTAATCGTCCTCATTATTATTTTTACGGATTTCCAAACTTTTCCCCCCCTTTTCCAACCTTTCCTTAACTTTTTACCCTATTTATTTAATATTATTGAATATTCTCTTTAATTTAATAATTTATCATTATATCAATTGAAGTTTGTATTATTACATCCATTGAATTCTTTCATATTTATTCTTCTTTTAATTAATCTTTACTTACTACCACCTATTACCTTACTAATTTATTTAATTCCAATCAATTTATTTAACGGTAACTCCGCTCAGTCTATATTTATATAGTCTCTAGTATCTATTTTTAATTATTCTTATCTTTCTTCCAAGATTTTACCGTTACTACTTCTCTTAATGACAATGGCTAATTCCAACAGGATAACGACTATCTGTCATAAAAATCTATCTGCAGTGATATTTATCAGCCTTATGGCTGTAACAAACTTGTTATTACAACAAGAGATTTAACCACTAAAATTTGCCCAAAACTTGCCAAAATATGCATTGTACTTGGTAGATTATGTGGGCAAATTTTAGGCAATTTTCAATGGTTAAATTATGAGTTATTTAAGATTTTTCTTAGGGTTTATGTGGGCATATTTTAGGCAATTTTCAACAGTTAAATTATGAGTTATTGAAGAGTTTGCTTAGGTTTTTCTACAACCCTAATGGCTGTAGGTTAAATTTGTAACATCAGCAAGAAATACTTGGATAAATGAAATGCCCTAGTGGCTCAAGCAAACAATTATATCATATATTTGATTCCACTAGGAACAACTTCAAAATCACGAAATTCCATGTTTCTCAAAGAAACAATTTTATATCTCCAATGCAACAAGGGATGACTAGTGCCTTTAATGATTGGGTTAATGAAGTCAAGAAAAGAAAGAGCTAGAGGTACTACCTCCTTGGGGGTGTAAATCCTCTTACTCCCCATAATACCTGACTTGTATTTCATGGAGAAAGGCTTAGTGCCTCTCGGAAGCCAGCTTGTGTGGTGGATGCCATATGAAAATCAATACCTTTGTGGTGGTGAGAAGGGTCTCCATTTGTGCAAGTGGATACTGCTGGTCATGTAGTTTCTCAAAATTCCATATCTGCAACCTAAGGGCCTCTAGACATAATCTCCTTATTTATCCCACAAAATGGGGATAACAGTTCACAAGCAGAGTTGCCAGGAACTTAAGGGTTTAACACTTATTTTGTGAGTTGTTTGTTGAATATTTTTGCAGATTGTTTACCTAGAGTTACGCTTGAGTTGCTTCTAAGTGTTTTATAGAATATAGAATATAGATATGGAACAACAATATACAAGAAAATAACACAATGAAATAGCCACAAACTTTAGATCTGACCTTTATTTGTTATATAAGCTGACCTCCATACAAGAGATATACAGATCTGGAAAATATAGAAGAAATATAGAAGCTATGGCTGAAGATTCCTCGAAGATACAATAAAGAGAGAGTTTTGAGTCCTCCTAGACCTCCAATGGCAGCATGCAAGTCTTGACAAGATCAATTTCTTTCTCTTCTTCAATCTGGCACCCAGATCTGGCTGAGTTGCGCACCAACTGGTTGTAGAGATCCTAGGAAACTCGGCCTCTTCAGATCTGGCCTCCAAACTCTTGAGAATGACTATAGAAAGTTAGATCTGGGGATGTGGAACACAAGCGATGAGATCCTTCAGCTGTAATGTGAGATCTAATCCCCCAACTCACTAAATCACCAAGAGATAATGCACCCTCCTTCAGAAATTTGCCCAGGTAAGAGGAATATTAAATATGCAGAGAAAATCCCTCAAGAACTGATGAGAAAAGGCGCTTTGATGATGGAAAATCCTCCTGGAATAATGTTTTCCTCAGATCTTCCTTTCCCTAGTCAGATCAAACTCTTTCTTCTCCAACAGTGCATCGTATCTGCAAAAAATCCCCAAACCTGCGCCTTGCTTCAACATTACACTTTTGAACTTGATCTAAAACTAAGTAGAATGGTGAGGGTGGGATCTTTCACCACCTTGACTAAGCTTGGATCATGAATAGAGGAATCTTTCACCTCTTTTCTTA
Organism: Picea glauca; assembly: GCA_000966675.3. Lineage (NCBI taxonomy): Eukaryota > Viridiplantae > Streptophyta > Pinopsida > Pinales > Pinaceae > Picea > Picea glauca. The sequence continues at coordinate 32,344 of JZKD02S1260255.1, forward strand.
TCTATAGGAATCTTGAGGAAAACCCTCAAAACGTCTAAGATGCAGAGCTCAAAGATGCAAAATGAGAAATGACATGATTGAGGAGTGAGGTGCCCTCCTCTCCTTTTCTACCTTCATCTTCTAATTTTCACTTAAATTATTTAATTGGCTTCTTAGGTTATTCACTTTATTTCCTCATCTTAGCCAATTAGCTTTTTATTTTCCTTTTTGCTAAAGTCACTTTAATAATTTAACTTTTAGCTCCTTCGTGACAATTTTTGTGCCTCTTAGTCCGCTTTATCCATGAGACTGTAGTCTAGAGGGGACACCTATAATACTAAGTCTCTTAATAACCCTTCCAAGAGGAGGGGAACACTACAGTCTCCCCTGTTGGGAATTACTTTCCCACAAGCAATTCTGAATCTGTCTGCTTGAGAACCTGTTCACTTTCCCTAGTGGCATCCTTTATTGGAAAATTCTTCCACTTGATCATATATTCCTTGATGTCCCTGTTCCTTAACATTTTTTCTCTCACCTGCAAGATCTCTCCTGGAATCAAGATCAGGCGTCCTTCATCTACTGGAGGTAATCCCTCATTAGATACAATGTAATGTTCCTAACTCGACTAGTCTAGGAAACATTGCTAAACTAACGAATCCACTATCTGATCTGATACTCTGGGGGTTTTTGGATGCTTTTGAATTATTGTTTTAACATGCTTGGTGATTTTCGCATGTGTGTTTCATTCAATTAATGTTTAAGCAAAATATACGATGAATATAGAATAAGGAACAAACACCATCTCATTCATATGTATTATGAGGGAAAAGGAGGAAATACAATGATATGCTGAAAGTAGATGAAACTCGTCAGCTAGATCTCATGGATCATCACTGGAATACAAGAAAGTAATATAAAATACCTCTGATCAGAAGATGAAGGTAGATCTGCACATGCACAAATAGATCGAGAAAAGATGTAGTTCCGAAAACACACGAGAACTACTGCAAAATTTGGAAAACTCGCCTTGGTGGCTATACTCGATAGAATCACCTAGAAACTATCCCAAACAGAGCGCAATGGTCTCTAGGATGCTTCTGATGACTGGCGATCGGACCCCAGTAGCTCTAAATGTCATCCCCTTGGGGGTTGCGCACCTCCTGGGCTAAATGAGTGTGCCCTAGTGATTCCCCCGGCGGAATCTGCTGCTATATATCTCAAAATGTGCGCCCTGACCAATGTTGTACTGGGTCAGACGGGTTTCCTTGGATATGATCTGAAGCTTCGTCTAGAACCCCAAATGGATCTCCTCAAGAAATGCACACTTTCTAGTTGTTTGTTGTGCCCTGAGAGATTCCACAGCCAGAATATGGTGATTGGTCGGTCAAAAGATGCGCCCTGGCTAGTCCTCAACTAGGTCGGTAGGAATCTGCAAGATAATCCTTGGTTATCATGCAGCTATACAAAACCCTCTCTAACCCTTGCGCCCTCACTAGTCGATCTACACAATCACTGCAAAATGGATACTCTTGAATAGCACAGTGAAATACCTGGATGGTATCTCCGATAGGCTAGGGTGTATCTCTCAACACCAAAATCAATCAAGGTGGTGGTTCCCTCCAAAAATCCACAAAACAACAGAAGGTGGATTATCCTCCTCCTTTGGAAACTCTCTCAACATCAAATCATAACATAATGAGGAATTAGGCCGAATTCCTCCCTTTATACTCTTCCTAAGATAATTTTGCGTTGACATCACTTAAGTTAGGCGCTTTTCCTCCTAAGGTGAGTAATTAATTAATTAAGTCTCCCCCTCAACACCTTTTCATTCTATTTCTCCGTTTACTTTAGCTTAAGTGACTTTTCCTATGTTTTTTGGCTTAATTCATCATTTAGCCACTAAATCACCCCTTATTTCTCCTCTTGTTCCTTGTTTGTGCATGACTATAGTCTACGGGAACAAATAGACTACTAAGTCACTCCATGTTGCCCTACTCTTATTAACAGGACATCACAGTCCTCCCTTCCTGAGATTGCTTATCCTCAAGCAACATCAATCATGGGTGCTGCAAAATATGCTCTCCTTCCCATGTGGCATCCTCCACTGGAAGTCCCCTCCATCTAACCAAGCACTCCCTGATGACCCTGCTCCTCAATATGCACTCTCTCTGCTCGAGCACCTCCTCCAACACTAACTCCAACTGCCCCTTCTCATCTAATGGTGGAATCTCCTCTGATGTGCTGATGAATTTTTCCACCGCCTTCTTGAGTTAAGATAAGTGGAACACGTTATGAATCTTGCTCCCCTTTGGAAGATATAACTCATAAGAAACCTCGCCTACTTGGTGCATGATCCTATAAGGTACATAAAATCTGGGCCTGAGCTTCTCTGCCCCACTCTTCTTCAGAGATGACTATATGTAAAGTTGGAGTCTCAAGAAAACCAAATCCCTAACTTCAAAGTTGCACTCTATCCTGTGCTTATCTGCACTCATCTTCTGCCGATTTTGTGTTGTTTGTTTGTTCTCTTTTAGTAACTTGAGAATATCCTAACTCTCAGTGATTCAATACTTGGCTTTGGGAGCTCTACTCTCCCCAAAAATCAAGTCTACCTAAGTGGGAGCATCATAACCGTACAATGCTCGAAAGGGTGTCATGTTAATGGACATGTGGAAAGTGGTGTTGTAGCAATTCTCTCCTAGATGTAGCCATTTGACCCATGTTCTCTGCTTTCCACCCACATAGTTCCTCAAATGCCCCTCAACCCACTTGTTGACTCTCTCGGCTCAGTCTGACCATATTTATGAGGGTGATAGCTAGTGTTGGGTGTGAAATCTGTCCCCACCAATCTAAACAACTCTCTTTAGAATGTCCCAATAAACCGATTGTCCCTATCACTGATGATGTTCCTCGATAACCCATGAATTCTGAAGACCTCCCTGAAGAATAACTCGGCTACCTGAACTGCGATGTACTATGTCGGTATGGCATAGAAGCATGCAAAGTTGGTCAATCTGTCGACCACTACATAGATGCAGTCCTTACCCTGGACCTTGGGTAGGCCTGTGATGAAGTCCATCGATATACTCTCCCATTTATGCTCTGGAATGGGAAGTGGTTGAAGAAGCCCCGCTGGAAGTGTATGCTCTGAATTGTTATGATGGCAAGTCACACACTCACTGATGTATCTCATAACATCATGTTTGAGGGCCCTCCATGAGAACCTCTCTCTGATCTACTTGTAGGTTTTGAAAAACTCTTGATGGCCTGCCAGTGGTGAATCATGAACTGTCGCGATGTTCTTCTTCTTAAGTTCTGAATCTGGCACTAAGTAGACTCTGTCCTTGTAGAATATGACATCATCAATGACCCTGTACCTGTCCATCCAAAACCTCGCAAGAAAATTTGTTCTTGGAATATTCCACTAACAAGCAGAATTTTCAATTTGCTGAAATCTCCATCAAAGAACATGTCGGAGGTCTCCTAGATAGTGCATCGGTCACAATTTTCTTCTTCCCTTTGACATACTCTATGTCGAAGTCGAAGGACTGCACCTTCGTCACCCATTTTTTGTTAAGGTCCTAACCTGCACATAGGTATATCAATGTATTCGGATGTAATAAAGGTCAATATTAATAAGACCTTTCAATAAAATAGAATAAGGCGGATGTAAGAAGACCTAAT
>JZKD02S1260255.1:60011-72982 GCA_000966675.3 Picea glauca
CTCATTCAGATTTAAGGAAACCTTGGGTTCTTTCGATTTAACTTGGTATTTAGAAACCAATCCTGAGCTATGTTCTTCATCAAAACTTGTTGAATCCATGGCTTCAGGCACATCTAATATGTGATCTGAGTTTACAAGGTAATCCTTTTTATTCTCAGGAATCTCACTGATACCTTTAGCAATTTATTTAGTTTTTGCCAATCTGGTTGTAGCTCTCGTTACAGGTCCTGTAGATGATGAAAATATTTGTTTACCTTTGTTTACTGGTTTCTTAAGCAATGGAGTTCCTTTTCCCTTTTTACTGGTACCTGCTTCATCATCTTCAGAGTGATCTTCTATAACTATGACGTTTTCTTCTTTTATCGATGGATTATACATGGCTTTAGACTTCAACCTGTACTTGTTGGTAACCCTAGTAGAATTCCTTTTAGTTTTTTGAGATGCAGACACACCTTTATACTTTGTCCTTTTGACTGCAACGCCCCTTTTATTGGTTGATGGCGATTCATGCTTGACTATAGTTTGAGTATTAAAATCTTCATCTGAATCTTCTTCCCCTTTAACATCTTCCTCAGAAAACATTTCAATTTCTGGATCCAACTTAGGTCTTTTATCTATGCTATTCCTTGTCACCCTGATATCAGGCATTTCCTCTTTAATAGGGGTTTCATCAATTGAAATATTTTGTTTTTGTGTAACATTCTTTTTTCCTTTGCCTTTCTTATATTTGTTGGACTGTGTGTTAGGATTTAAGGATTGTATGAGCCAGCTCCAGGGTTTCTGTAATTCTCTCAAAGCAGACATAACTAAAGTCTTAATTAAGACTTGATGAAACATGCTGCTCTTTGCATTGGTGGAGAGTGACTGCACTCTCTTTGACATCTTTTTCAAGCTTTTGAGTATAAAGTAAGGTAGATTTAAGGGATAATCACCATTTAGATGCATTAATATCCTAATGTGGTAGATACAAATTAGTGAAAATCTACCTTCGCAGGTGATATACCTATGGATAACGATCAGAGCAGTGTGCCATTCAGGTCTAATCCAGCTGCGAGGAACTCCCCTTCTTCAATTCGGATTTTTCTAATCTAGAAGCAGGAATTGATTGACAAACTCTGTAACCACATGTTCTTTCTTCCACCATCTTTCTCCTCCAACCACCAATATGCAAGCTTTAGCAATTGTATGTTCTGTCACTAGCATCAACATTTTCCCGATATTCACCTCGTGACCATCAAAGTTCAGTGAAAACTTCATGGAGACCTGCTCGTCATGAATTCAAACCACTCAACATCTCTGAAACTTTGAGCCATCTGAGGATAATCTTCGAGGATTTCAGCACCCTCGGGTTCTAATCTGACTACCTGTCCTCTCCTCTTAGGGGCCATCAAAACATAATGCTATAACTAGCACGATTCAGATTCTGAATTTTCCACCTGCAATCTGTTAGTATATAACTGTTCTTCTGAGAAAATACCCGTGCCTAAACTTTAGCAAAATCAGACATAGAATGACAAGTTCAATATAATGATAGTTGAGAATTGGATGATTTGAAATGGGTCATTTGCGGGTACAGAGAAATCCGATTATGTAATGGTTTGAATCACAAAATGATTCCAAAGCTATTGTGGGATGCATGCGAACTCTCAAACCACGATCTTTGTCATCATAACGAAATCTGGGTGACGATCGCATATTAAGGCATGATTATCTTTGCGCTACGAGAATAATGCTATTCCAATAGCACTATTAATGACTTAGCATAATTTGAATTTGTAAAGTTCAAACAGGCATATAAAGTGACACATCATTTAAAACCATGTCTTACAACTCCAAACTTAAATAAATTATTCAAAAAGCTGAAATGCAAACCATAACAAGCTAAAAACAATGATTAAAATTCAAATGGAAGCAGACAATGAAGTGCAGGTAGGAAGAGTTTGGGATTAGGGTTTCTCACAAAATCAAAAGAAAAAATTAGAGACTAACACCTCCCTTTATACTCTTCCCGATCTAATTCTTCGTTGACATCACTTAAGCTAGGCGCTTTTCCTCCTAAGGTGAGTAATTAATTAATTAAGTCCCCGCCTCAACACCTTTTCATTCTATTTCTCTGTTGACTTTATCTTAAGTGACTTTTCCTATGATTTTTGGCTTAATTCATCGTTTGCCACTAAATCACCCCTTATTTCTCCTCTTGTTCCCTGTTTGTGCCTGACTATAGTCTATGATAACAAATAGACTACTAAGTCACTCCCTTGCTGGCTTACTCTTGGGAATGGGACATCACATACAATATGTTGTAGCAATGCCCTTTTAAGGCATGATGCATGGAAGACATTATGGATTTTACTTTTTTTTGTGGTTAACTCTAACTCATATGCGACTGCCCCCACCTTTCTTTTCAACCTGTATGGCCCATAAAATCAGGGTTTGAGCTTCTCAGTGCCAGTTTTCTTTATGGATGCCTTCTTGTATGGTTGGAGCCTCAAATAGACCAAGTCCCCCACCTCAAAAGTACGCTCTACTCTGTGTCTATCTACATATAGATTTTGTTGGTTTTGAGCCCTTTGCAAATGATCTTTAAGCTCTCTAAGTATGTCCTGACTTTCATGTATCCACTCCTTAGCCATAGGATATCTACTGTCTCCAAACACAATCTCTACAAAAGTGAGTGTGTCATAACTATATAAAGATATGAAAGGAGACATGCCAATGGACATTTGGTAAGTGATATTGTAGAAATATTCACCCAAGTGTAGCCACTTGACCCATGCTTTCTGTTTCCCTGACACATAATATCAGAGATATCCCTCCACCCACTTGTTGAATATCTCAGTTTGACCATCTGTTTGTGGATGATAGTGAGTGTTGGGGGTCAATTATATACTGACTAGCCGAAATAACTCTTGCCAAAAGGTGCTCATGAATCTACTATACTTGTCACCCACAATTGTCTTGGTCAGCCCATGCAACCTGAAGATTTCTCTGAAAACTAACTCTGCCACTTCAGATGTGCTATAGTCCATGGAGATGGAAAAAAAGAGAGAAAACTTTTTCCAACGATCTACTACCACAAAAATGCAATCCTTACCTTGTGCCTTGGGTAGTCTTGTAATGAAATCCATGGATATACTTTCCCATTTATGCTCTGGAATGGGAAGAGGCTACAATAGACTTGTTGGGTGGGTGTGTTCATCCTTATTCTATTGGCATGTGATACACTCCTTGATGTGGCACATGACATCCTCTTTGAGACCTTTCCAAGCCAATATTTCTCGTCTTTGTCTATATGCTTTAAGGAATCCTTGATGCCCTACTAGTGGTGAGTTATGAAATGCTTGAAGCACCGTCTTCTTGAACAAGGATTGAGGAACCAAATAAATCCTCCCCTTGTAATATATGATGTTATCTATAATCTTGTACCTATCCATCCATCACTTCATGTGCAAACTTATTTTTTGAATACTCTACCAATAGATGCGATTTCCAATCCACTGATATCTCTGACATGGAAGAGGCTGAAGGTCTTCTAGAAAAAGCATCTGCTGTTAAATTTGACAGCATCAATAGTTATTCTCTAATGAGAGGCTATATGGGCCACCCTGAGGCTAGCCAGGGAGATTTGGAGAGTCAATCAGTCTTGTGAGGTATTGACAAAATCCAGGGGGAACGTACAACCTCTGTGAGTCAAACCAAAAGTCAGGACGAACGAGATGCTATGCGAGTCTAATGCAAAAGTCATGGGGGACGTACAACCTTTGTGAGCATAGACAGACTAGTGCAAAATTCAGGGGGAATGTATAACCTCTGTGAGCATAGACAGACTAGTGAAAAAGTCAAGGGGAACGTACAACCTTTGTGACCCTAGTCAAACCTTGTGAGCCATGAGCAAAAGTCAAGGAATCTAGCAAAAGTTAGTTTGAATATAAAATTCCTATGAGTTAGAAACAAATGATATTCCTAATATTGCAAATGATATAGATGAATTGATCTAGTGCGTTGGCACGTGTAACATTATCCACCAGGAAGAGAATTTTGAATTGCCTTGTCAAGAGTTGAGTTGTAAATGAAGTCTCAAGTCTAGTTCTATTTTCGAACTAAAGTGTAATGCTGAGTTGTAACTGAAGTCTCAAGTATAGTTCTATTTTCAAACTAAAGTGTCATGCTGAGTTGTAATTGATGTCTCAAGTCTAGTTCTATTTTCGAACTAAAGTGTAATGCTAAGTTGTAACTGAAGTCTGGAGTCTAGTTCTATTTTCGAACTAAAGTGTAATGATGAGTTGTAACTAAATTCTGGAGTCCATTTCTATTTTTGAACTAAAGTGTAATGATGAGTTGTAACTTAAGTCTCGAGTCCAGTTCTATTTTTGAACTAAAGTATACCGGTCTCTGTTAGAGTTTAAGCTATTATTAGGTTTGTTTTCAATTCACTAGATAACCATAACATATATAGGATCACTGAGAAATACACAATCACAAGAGACACATCATTTATTCTGGGAAACCCTCATGGGGGAGAAAACCCAGCAAAAACTTCCTTAATATAGATAACCAATACAATGCCAAGAGAATAAACCAAACAATATAGAAAGTCCTCTCTCAAGTATGTGCCTCTCTCTCTCTTCCTTCTTCTCCAAATACAGCTCCAAACTTGCGCTCTAATGAACAAGTGAGTGAAATAAGGCATTGGCCTTCTTTATTTATACAATCTGGTAGGTGTTGAACTGAGGTGTCTTTTCACTGGCAGGGTAAACTTCTCAATCTGGGTGGTTATAACCACTTTAACATATTCTGAGGGTCGACTTCTCATTTAGCATATTACAATTAGGGTTTGACCAATCCACAAAGGGGGATTTGGTCATTTACAATACCCGACATGATCAATCCTCAAAAGGGGATTGATCTAATGAATAATACATTAATAATACATAGAATACTCTTTGCAGTTACAATATTTCAACACCCCCCCTTAACAAGAAGGGTATTCTACAACAGCATCAGGTGAGAGAGAGGGTAGCATCATCAATAACATCTTGGAACACTGACTGACATATGTATAAATCATCAGAAGTTTTTCTCATCATCAATGTCATCATTCACAGCAGGGAGATGGAATGGCATCATCATCCTCATCATCATGAGTCTAAGGTAACATCATCATCATCTTCAATGTGAGGCTAAAGTAACATCATCATCTTTGGCATTCAATCTGAAATAACATCATCATCATCATAATCATCTTCAGCAAGGATTTGAAGTGGCATCATCATCATCATCTTCAACAAGAAGCTGAAGTGGCATCATCATCATCAACTTGATCAACATGGATTAGTATAAAACTAATACATCATCATCATCAATAACAACACAAGGTTGATACAACATCAAAAACAACAATATCATAGCACAAAGGCTGGAGCATCATCAACAACAACACCATCACGACACGAAGTCTGGTGCATCATAAACATCAACACTAGGTTGAGATTCTTCAGCACGAGGCTGGCATCACAACACAAAGCTGACTACACAATATCATTAGCACGAAGCTGGCTACAAAATATCATCAGTATGAAGCTGGCATCACAGCACAAGGCTGGCACATCATCATAGCATGAGGTTGACACATCATCATAACACGAGGCTAGCATGTCATTAACACGAGGCTGGCATCATAACACTTAATTTGGCACATGATCACATCAAAAGGCTGGCACATGATCACAACACAAGGCTGGCACATCATCACAACACAAGGCTGGCATATCATCAGCATGAAGCTAACATCACAGCACTAGGCCGGCACATCATCACAACAATTAAACTGGCATCAAAACACTAGGTTGGCACATCATCACAACAATTAAGATAACACATCAACACAACAATTAAGCTGGCACATCAACACTACTCCCCCTTTCGAGGGAGGTCCTTTCGGACTATACCAATCTTATCTCAAAAGTGCTCAAACTTTACACGAGATAGAGGCTTGGTCAACACATCAACAACCTGTTCATCCGTGCTAACATATTGGATTTTTACGGCTCCTCTCTGCAACATATCACGAATGAAGAGATACTAGATCTCTATGTGCTTCGACTCATCATGGAACACAAGGTTCTCCATAATATTTATACAAATTTGGTTATCACATAGAATCATGGTGGCTTCCATCTCCAGATCAAATAGATCTGTCAACAACATCCTAAGCCATATGGCTTCACAACTGGCGGAACATGCAACAATGTATTTTTCTTCTATCGTGCTCGGAGCAATGCTAAATTTCTCCCTACTATGACATGAAGTCATGGTTGAACTTAGACTGAAACAACATCTTGAAGTGCTCTTTCTATCAGAAACACTTCCACCTCAATATGAATTGGTGTAACCACAGTTTGAAGTCGTGATCTTTAGTATAATAGAGACCAAAATCTAGCATACCCTTAAGATATCTCATCATATGTTTTGCAGCAACAATGTGAACACGTCTGGGTTCTACTAGATACTGACTCAAGGAAAAACATGTATCTAGCCTGGTATTCGTTAGATACATCACTGAACCAATAATCTGTCTGTTTAGGGTAGCATCAACCAATTTTGACGAGGTATCTTAAGGGTATGTTCATGGATTTACATTTCAACATGTCAAACCTCTTTATTTTAACTGCATACTTCCCTTGGTTAAGGAAGATCTTCTCTGTGCTCTGCCAAAGTTCAAGACCTAAGAGATAATGCATTTAGATCTTCCGTCAAACTCTGTAGCGAGCTTCCTCTGCAATCTGTGATGAGMWTTTCTTTATCTTGTCAAGAATACATCACCTACATATAGTAGTAACATCACTGGCTCATCATTCATAACCTTGAGATAAAGGTTAGAATCAACTTTACTCTTTGGTAACTCCCAAGCTCTTCATGAAGTTGTAAATCAAGCTCTAGCAGCTTGCTTCAATACGTGCAGAGCTTCCTTCAACCTGCAAACCCAAGTCTTTCTATCTTCAATATTCAAACCAAATTTTCACGTTACATTGTACCAATCTGGTACACTTGCTCAACTACAACTCAATATGCACAAACATGTGCTAGCTCTATGTGCTTTCTGCAAGGCACTATTTGTCTCATTGTCTGGGAGTATGTTCTCTACTCTCTCTGCAATTGTTCCTTCTGGAATCTGGAACTCTGGACTTGCAACTGCTCTGAGGCTGAGAATGACTACTTCATTCTCACTGTGGCTGCTAAAATCTGAGAGTAACTCCTCTTATTCTATCACATCAACAGTTTCATCTAAAACTGAGAGTGGCTCAATAACTGATACTGAAGCTAGCTCTTCTTCTTTCATGGAGGTAACTTTATCTTTCATTGTAGTCACGTCTCCATGACCCAACTAATGTAATGCAACAACTGCCACTTGATTTTAAATATGGGGATTGCTTCCCCTGCATCTCATACTATATATGAATAATGGTTGTTCTGGTTGTCTTCATAAATACTGGAACTATTTATTCAATAACTAGAGTAAGTGTCTCATCATATTCTTCTCCCTCTTGCTAGGATAATCTTCTTAGACACACATCAAGCTTTGTACATCTACAACATGCTTGATCTGTATAGATCAATCTTGGAAATCAATACCGACCTCTATGCTAGTCTCACGGAAGAATCCATATGCTAGTCTTTCTGACTGGCTTCCTTCTTTGTCACTGAAACAAGGGAATCTTCTAGGAGATTTAATATCTTCTAGGAGTCTATGAAGTTATGATCTAGTCTTCTGATGTCATCTGTCTCCCAATCCTGGAATTTGTCTTTCCATCTGATCCTTTATGAGATCAGGCTTATCCTTGATTTCTTCTGAGTCTACAAGGACTTCATCATCTCTTTACATGGTATACTTGGTGTTGAATACCAAGTCTAAATGTGAAAGACTGAGTTAGGATTCAAACAAGTTCTGCTTCCGGTCAAGGTGGCTTCATTAACCTTTGAACAATTCTTCTATGAGTTCTTGTTCTAATGTTCGATAATTTTTGGAGTCTTTTTCTCCTTACAATCAATATTCATATGAGATACTCTGAATCTCAAAAGATAGCTTCTTCTTCATCTTCTTTGGTACATGAATGTATATGGTGATGTACATAGTTTTCTTCATATCTCATCTAATAAGTTTCCTTCTACAACCTTCACTATAGCTTCCTCAAGGATATCACCTATGACCTGAACAAGGTCAACAAAACAAGTAAGAATAATACTCTTTTGATAATAATAGATAAAACAAAGACACGAATAATCATCACAGTAGCTCCTTTAGAGCTATCACTTGTGACCTGTCTGAAGCAAAGATCAAAAGTAAGAAATACAATACAAAATGAGGTCAACACTCTTCTAGTGTTGTGATCAAACATTCCTCCATGGTAACCTGTAATCAACACAAGAAGTTTCTCCTAGAGGAGATGTTAATTGTATCTGTTACATTAAGCATTTATCTCAATATGCCCACATGCTACAAGTATAATACTCTTCAAAGACTGCTACCTTAACCATAGTGTTTTCTTGACACTTGCACATTTTGAATCTTATCAACTTAATCAATCAAACTTGAAACCTGGAGTTTTGTTCTCAAGAATGAGTGCTCTGTTTTTCTTCCAAGTCTCCTTCACTCAAGATGACAAGTGCTTTCTTCAACCTGTCTTCTGTATTAGGACAATATTCTATTTTGACAGAAGGTTGGGTTAGAGAATAAACTCTATGATCTCAACTTTAATCCATCTAATACCTTGACTTTAATTTTGATCAAAGGTTAGTATGATGGTCATAGCTTCAACATGCAATCTAGATCAAAATAATGTCATAACAAATAAATGCATATCAAAATAATCAAACCTGGGTTGCATTATTCCTCTTAATGTGTTGGATCTTGAGATCCTTCTGGATCTATGGCAGGAGATCCTTTCTCCTGCAAATACCCTTTAAATCTTAACAATGTAAACATATGTGGGTACATACCTCAGATAGCATTTGCAGGTAGTGGTACCATATGGTAGAAGTGGTAATAATTACCAACTCTTAAAAACTTCAAGGGTGATTGCAACTGGTATTACAATTGATACTTCAACTAATATTGCAACTGATTCTGAGACTGCAACTGTAACTTAGGGTTTTATGAGGAAACCCTAATTTTTCAAACTTCAAATTTTAAAATTTTGATCCAGGGGATAGATACGTTGAGCTGAGGCGAGTAAGACGGTGCAGTCAGATTTATGAAAATCCAAATTTTACCCCCTCGAATGTGACCAATGGATTCTGGACTGGTGCCTCTGGTTTCCTGGTACTTTTGGTTTTCTGGTACTTCTAGTTTTCTGGTACCGGTGAAAACTAGGGTTTCACCTTCCAAGAGATCTACCCACTGAAAGGTGCGCTAAAGGTGCCAAAGAATTCCTTGGTTTAGGGAACACTTTTCTAGATGGTTTTGAGGTTGAAAATATTCTTCAATAAAAATCCCTAATTTTCATGTACGACAACATTGACATTTTTCTTCTTCTTGTGAAAGATGCTCTCTTCAGCTTAGATATGATACCATGTTAGAGTTTAAGATATTATTAGGTTTCTTTTCAATTCACTAGATAACCATAGCATAGATAGGATCACTGAGAAATACACAATCACAAGAGACACATCATTTATCCTGGGAAACACTCATGGGGGAGAAAACCCAACAAAAAATTCCTTAGTATAGATAGCCAATACAATGCCAAGAGAATAAACCAAAAAATACAGAAAGTCCTCTCCCAAGTATGCGCCTCTCTCTCTCTTCCTTCTTCTCCAATTACAGCTCCAAACTTGCGCTCTGATGAACAAGTGAGTGAGTGAACAAATGAGGTGCTTGACTCCTTTATTTATACAATCTGGCAGGTGCTAAACTGAGGTGTCTTTTCACTGGCAGGGCCGACTTCTCAATCTGGGTGGTTATAACCACTTTAATATATTCTAGGGGCCGACTTCTCATTTAGCATATTACAATTAGGGTTTGACCAATCCGCAAAATTGGATTTAGTCATTTACAATACCCGACATGATCAATCTGCAAAAGGGGATTGATCTAATGAATAATACATCAATAATAAATAGAATACTCTTTGCAGTTACAATATTTCAATAGTCTCAAGTCTAGTTCTAAGTTTGAACTAAAGTATGAAGCAGAGTTTTGATTAAAGCATGCAAACAAGTTACTATTTCGAGCCTCTCCTCTTCTCCTCTTCAGCCTTTATAAGCAGAGGTCAACTCCTCTCTTCAACATAGTTTTGATATGCAGGTTAAGGGTGAAGCAAAGAGGCAGCATACCAAAGCAACATATCAGTGTTGTATATCAACAATAGAGGCAACATATCAGAGATGTATTTCAACAGAGTCTCTTAGGTCTTTGTCAGGTCAGATTCATCTTGACAAGCTCTTTAAGGGTAGAACATTCATGGTGGATATTTGTAAGTGATCTTACATTATAAATGCAATAAAGGAATATCGTTTGCTGGGGTTTTTCTCCTTGTACAGGGTTTCCCCAAGGTATATGTGTTGTTGATGTGCATGCTTACTTATCTACATAGTTATTGCTATTCGGTTATGATTTGGTATTTTTGAAGTGTATTAAGCTGGAATCAAAGTGCTGAAGAAAATAAAAGAATTAATCCGCACAAGAAATCAAGCTCATAATTTAACATCTTCTACCACATTATTTTTTCCCTTGACAAATTCTATGTCAAAGTTATAGGCCTGAATCTTACTCACCCACTTTTATTGTCTCTCATTGAGGTCCTTTGGCTCTAGGAAGTACTTGAGGTTGTTATGATCTGTCCTGACCACAAATTTTGCCCCCACCAAATATTGTCTTAATTTGGCCAATTCATGCATTATAGCTAACATTTCCTTGTCATAAATTGTGTATAGAAACTCAAAATCTCTTTGTTTTCTTCTCTCATAGGCAATAGGATGTGTATTCTACATGATTACATCTCCAATCCCCTTACCTAATGCATCACACTCTAGAATGAAGGGTTGAGAAAAATATGGTAAAGATAATATAGGACAAACACTCATTACCTTCATTTGATCAAAATTCAACTGTGCCTCAGTACTCCACTTGAATGCGCCCTTTTTGGTCAAATCAATCAAAGGTGCGCATAATTGAGAGAAACCCTTAACAAACCTCCTATAATAGATGCAAATACCAAGAAATCCCTTGAGCTCTTTAAGTGTTTTAGGTGTGGGGCAATCAATTATAGCTTGGATCTTTTCCCAGTGAACCTATACCTTGTTTGCCCCAATAATATGTCCCAAGTAAAGAACTTCAATCATCCCAATTTCAAATTTTGATTCTTTGGCATACAAAGATTTTTCCTCCATGATGCTTAAGATCTCATTCAAATGCTTGTGATGATCTTCCACGTCCTACTGTAAATCAACAAGTCATGAAAGAAGACTAGTAGGAATTTACTTAATTGTTTGTTAAATACATGGTTCATGCAGAATTGGAAGGTGTTTGGCACATTGGTCAACCCAAAAGGCATGACAAGGAACTCATAATACTCATAGTGACATCTAAAAGTTGTCTTGTGCACGTCTTCTTCTCTCATTATGATTTGATGGTGTCTACAGCGCAAGTCAATTTTGGTGAAGTATAATGTGCAGTGCAACTCATCTAATTGGTCATCTATCCGGGGAATGGGATACTTGTTTTTGATGTTTTTCTTATTTAGAGCTTTGTAGTCAATACACATGCATATGGTACCAACTTTCTTCTTGACCAATACTATTGAAGATGCAAAAGAGATGAAACTTGGTCTAATGTGGCCCATATACAATAACTCCTTGATGGATTTTTCAATTTCATCCCTGAACTTCTTGGGATTCCTGTATGGTGTAGTGATAACTGGTTTGGCCCCTTCCTCCAACTTTATGATGTGCTTAAATCCCTTATCCGGAGGCTGCCCTGGGGGAATAGGCCCAAAAACCTTCCTATGCTTATCAATTATTCTCTGTATGTCGCCTATATAGGAAATGTGCTTTTCTTGGGCGTTTTGAGTGACCACCAGACATTCTGCTGCATAAGCCATGTCCCCATTTCTGAAAACTTCTTGCATATGCTTTACTGAAACTACCTTGGGTGCATTTTCTGTCATTCCTTTCAATTTCACCCTTTTTCCTTCTTCATAGTTGAAGGACATCTTCATGGTATTGTAATTAGTAGTAATGGGTCCCAAGGTGATAAGGCACTTAATTTCCCGTATCACATTAGTGTCTATAAGATCCATCACATAGAAGTCTTGAGTTAAACTGTAACTTTCCAGGGTGATATTCATTTGGGGAATATACCTTTCATAAGGCATGGTGCGCCCCCCTACTACCTCCACCATAAATCCATCAAACTCAATAGTGGGTAGATGTCTCTTGCTCACCAAGGCCGCATCAATGAAGTTATGGGAAGCTCCACCATCAATCAACACTGTAACCTTTTTCCCTTGGAGAACTCCTCTTATCCTGAATGTACTAAACCTTTGCATGCCACTGATGGATGCTATGACTGGCTTCTTAATTCCTGGTTGTTTGTACACTGTCTCCTCTTCACCTTCCTCTTGTATATGCTCTTCATTTGTTTGAGTTACTTCCATGTTCAGAAGGTGTTCAACCTCGTCTTCCTCCTCCTCACTTTAATATTATAACTTTTAGCTCCTGAGTGACCATTTTTGTGCCTTTGAGTCCCTTTTATCCATGAGACTATAGTCTAGAGGGGACAACTAGACTACTAAGTCTCTCAAGACCCATGTCAAGAGGAAGGGAACATTACATTGTTTGTGGGACAACAAACCCCCTCTGCCCAACGATTTGACTGGTAAAGTCCACGGAGGTATACATACCCTACCCTCCTTTGGATTTGAACTTGTGACCTCTTAGAAGGAAACATGTGTTCTTAACCATTAAGCCCACTC
>JZKD02S1260255.1:77310-100956 GCA_000966675.3 Picea glauca
ATATATATATATATATATATATATATATATATAGTTAATGCATAGCTTATATATATTATATAACTTAACATAATATATCACTTATGCAACTTTATTAATAACTTATACTATATAATTTATATATATAACTTATATGACTATATTATTAATATATAATATACAATACATAAATTTTATAATTTAATTATAATATATAACTTATGTAATTTAATTATAATATTTAACTCATGTAACTTTAATAATAACTTATATAAGTTATTAATTGAGTAATTTTTCTCACATATTTATTATTTCCACCCGTAGTTGCTTTAGCGAAAGTTTCTCCTCTCCTTTTGGCCTATTAATTCACACATTACGAACAAACACCTTCCGACCGTCGTGAATTCATTCAAGGTCAGTTTCGGCTCCATGCAAAAGCTTGAAATAAGTAGTGATTGATCTAGAATAGATTCGCTACAGTTCCTCTTTGAAAGACAACCACTGGACAAAGCCGATGTATGCGGTCTGTTGATGTTTTTTTGGCAAGAATGCCAATAATAATTATATCGCTTGACCCCTTAATAATGGAGTTAAGGAATAATCGAGAATGTGTCATTATATGAGTGAAAATATGATTGAAATCGAATACACACACACAGGACACTTAAACTTATACACACACAAGACACTTAAACTTATACACACACACACACGGGACACTTAAAATTATTCTGATTGGGACGACCACATAAGAACCATCAAATTTTACATGGGTCAAAATTAATGGGTCGTACTGAACAAAATTAAGGATAGTTGACGTTTGCTTTGTCACGGGTGGATCCTGGGCAGATCCTGGCGGATCCGGATCCGAATTTGTCTCTAATTAGAGGATCCGCAGATCTACACATCGTGCTTGACGGATCCGGTAACATAGCCCAAAATACATGTTCTTAAATCCATAACAAAGGGCTCACGTACTAGGGGAAATGGCCTTTTTCTCTTACAATAGAAAATCCCAAATGCTTACAAATTCACCATAGAAACCCTCCTTGTTTTTTGTGCCCAAACCAATTCAACTCAACTAATTGTACCAACCCTCCACAACTGTCTAAAAATCCACTTCAAAGGACCGATGTAAAACACCTGTTACAACTTAAAACCCTCAATCATCTCTGAAAACTGCTCCTAGTCTGTTGTTTTTGTCCCACCAAATTTCCTAGAAGTTGTTGCTCACTATTGTACCTGCTTTCAGCCACTTGTACTTGTTTTACAAGCCTCCTAGGAAACTATGACAACCTCTCCTAGCTAGGATGAACCCTCTCACATTCCTTTGGTAACCTCTCTCAACAAGCCGAGGCCTTAACCCTGTTGCTACTGTCCCTTTCCAACCTCCTACACTTGGCCCAACCCTGTGGAAACCTATCTAGGACTTGGGACTGCCTTATGTCACTAGGCCGATCCACCCTAAGACCTGTTGCAACCTTCTCTCAGGCTGACCAAGTCCTCCAAGTCAACCATTTCCTCTCTCCTTGCTAGCCAAGCCTCCTGCTACCCTACTCGAACCCTCCTTACCTACCCAAGACAAGAAAATACTACAAATGTGAGGCGTAGCAGCCTCTCTCCATGGTTGGAGTGAGGCTACCATACTCTCATCTCATGCTAGCTGAGGTCACTAAGACACCACCATGATAATGAGAATCTATCTCACACTTAGTGTCTTTTTATACAACTCTTAAGGGTGAATGAAATCCCTTAACTTATTTCAACATTAAATTAAAATAATTGAATTACTCATGATGTGGGTGTGAGGCCCCAACACAAGCCCATGAAGCCCCACACAATCCCGCAAGGCCCTAGTTCAATATACAAGGGGGTTTTCACAAAATGAAAAGTGCAATGTGGGGCCAACGACGATTCCGACATGCCTGACACCAAGGCATTTTGTGGGAACACATCCCAAATCTACAAAACATCAAACCTCCCTCTTAGCGAGGGAGGTTTTCCATCCTCCATCACCTAGAAGTATCTCATTCTCCCACATTGGAGGTGGATTTGTCTCCCGCAGTGGATCCGCTACCACAACTACTCTCCAATCCACCTGATTGGTTGCTCCCTCTGTCACCGAAGAAAATCCTGTTGTATGGCATGGTCTCTCCTGCGAAGACACACTGCTCCTAAAAGCCTCCCGCTTTTGAGCCTCCTTCCTGGATTCCTCAACCCATGACACCTTCTTGTCAGTCTTAGAAGATCTCTCTCCCATCTGATCCTAAAGGTAGACTCCTTCTAAATGATTGACTCTCCCTTTGAGCCCATTGACTCCCTCTAAGGTCATGCTGCCTTTGAATCTATTGTCTCCCTTTAAAATCGAGCTCCCTCTAAGACTACACAACCTCCAGAGCTACCTGTTACTTGTCCACTCTCACTCTGCTACCACTGGTCATGGCTCACATAGGCTGTCCCTTTTGCCTATACAAATTACTCTCTCTAACTCCAAGACCATTGTTGTGTATGAGCTAGATCCTCTGGTCATGAGCAACACCTTTTCATCCTGTAACGAAACTGCATATCCCTTCTCCTCAATCGCTTAGACTAACAATACATTCCTGGCACTTGTAGCACATTTGTAACTCTCAACACATCTTCTGAATCCATCCGAAATACCGTTGTTCCAGATCCTCGTACTACATGCCTGGTCTCCATACCAAGCTCCATGTACATACCCGAGTCAGACTCGTGTACATACGTGTTTCTCTCTCTAACTCCAAGACCAATGTTGTGTCTGGGCTAGATCCAAACACCTGTCCATCTCAAAATAAAACTGCATAGCCCTTCTCCTAAATCTTTTAGACTAACAACACACTCTTGGCACCCATAACACATTTGTCACTCTCAACACATCTCTTGACTCCATTTGGAAGACCATTGTTCCAGATCCTTGTATTACATGCCTGGTCTCCATATTAAGCTCTACATACATACCTGGGTTAGGCTCTTTGAGGCTCTCAAACAAATCCAGTGCTCTTGTCATATGTTAGTGACTCCCACAGTATAAGAACCATGCTTCCTCCCAAGGCAAGCATCCCACTTACCTAGGTCACGACAATCCAATGAACTTCTGCCCAAGACCATAATATAATTCACAAAAATCTCCATGTCTATGCACACGCCGCAACTGAACCTATGTTCTTTCTCTGAAATAGTTTGGAGTTATTGTTGGACACTCAGTCTAGTCCACTCTAGACCTCCACAACTTATCTTTGCAAGTGTCCTCATCCTCCTGGGTCAAATACCTCATACATTGTTGCAGCTTAACAATATGCGACTCTCCGTCTTGAACACTTAATATCATTAAATTGCCATACACACAAAGCTATCTCGTCCGTGTCATAACGCCCTAGATGCACCCATTGCAACTCAATATGAAAAGACACCAAAAGTCCATCCATAGAGTTGGAAACCCCCCACACAACATACTGCTGTGAACCGAGCTCTCCACCAATCCACCCAAACTCCTAACTTTCCACACCACCAAGTTGCAATAGTCCACAACTGCTTGTTTGAACAATCTGCTCGATGTCTTCTCAACACTACTATCATCTTCAATTGTAACTATAGCTCCCTTTTAGAGCTAGCTCCTCAACACTGCTATAGTTCCCTCTCAGAGTTGTCACATTTGTAAATAACTTAGATCCAATTTCCCTTGTCAGAACCTCAAAGTCTGATAGCATGTTAGATTTTGAGGTGCACCCAGACTTTGTGCACACACACCTCAGGTATGTTCTAGGTTCTCAATAGTATACACAAAATTACACAATTTGAATTATGAACATAAACACACTAAGATGGATAACAACTTAGCACCATGTAAAATAAAACAACAATTCAATCATACACAAGTACATTGGAATTTAATGCCATACCAGGGAAAATGACCCTTTTCTCTTACAATAGAAAATGCCAAATTGTTACAAATTCACCATAGAAACCCTCCTTGGCTTATGTTCCCAAACCAGGTCAACTCAATTGATTGTAGTATCCCTCAACAACTGTCCAAAAAGACCCTTCAAAAGACTACTCTAACACAGTTGTTACAACCCACAATCAACTCCCAAAACTACTCCTAGTCTGGTGTCTTGGACCACCAAACTATCGAGAAGTTGTTGCTCACTCTTGTACCTGCTGTCAACCACCTGTACCTATTGTACTAGCCTCCAAGGCACCCGTGGCAACCTCTCCTAGCAGAGATGAACCCTTCCACAGGCTTGTGGCATTCTCTCTCAATAGGTTGAGCCCTTAACCTTGTTGTTGTTGCCCTATCCATCCTTCTACACATGGTCGAGCCTTGTGGAAGCCTATCTAGGGCCTGTGGGTGCCTTATGCCACTAGTCCGAGCCACCCTAGGACATGTTGCAACCTTCTCTCATGTTGGTCGAGTCCTCCAAGATAGTCGTTGCCTCTCTCCTGCTGCCCTACTCGGCCCCAAGGGTGATAATGATAGTCTATCTCACACCTGATGTCCTTTTATACAACTGTTAAGGGTGAGTGAAAGCCCTTAACTTATGTAAACATTAAATTAGAATAATTTAATTGCTCATGGGTGTGAGGCACCAACACAAGCCCATGAAGCCCCACACAAGCCCATAAGGCCCCAACTTGTTATACAATGAGGTATTCACCAAACGTAAAGTGCAATGTGGTGCCAACGACGATTCCCACAGGCCCGACACCAAGGCCTCTTGTGGGAATACCCACCAAAGCTACAAAACATCAATAAGGAATAGTAACATCATTAGCCAACTCCACACTCAATCTTTCCTCTTGCTTTTGAAGCCTGCTGAAGAGTGTCATGTCATAAATCATATGTCTCGAAGCCCCATTGTTCACATACCATTCAACACTTGACATAATGTTAGAATATTAACAAGAGACCTTGGAGAAGGAAGTCTAAAGTTGGGATGATTCCTCGTCCATTCCTACTACAGTACCTGCACAACCTATTTGGCCTTCCCCTTCTTCTTGGAACATTGGCCGACATAATGTCCCATCTGGTGACACCTAAAATATTTCACCTTACATAAGTCTTTCTCTCTTGTACTTGAATCTTTCTTTTTATGTTTCTTTCTTACTTTCTTCGTCTTCCCAGCAACAACTACTTCTTTTACTCCCTTTTGCTACACCGAATAGGGCTTCAACCCGATCTCTTCTTGCTTTAGGTTATCCTAAAGCTTCATAAAATTTTGACAAGTTCTCACGAGCATAAATAACTTGGAAAATAGACATCCAAGATGGAGCAAGTCCATTCAAGGCAATGGACACCAACTTCTTATCTAACACATCCCTATGGCAGCCAATTGATCTTTCAATTTTGCGACCTTGGTAAGGTATCTCACCATCATGTTTGTCTTACTCATGTGGATTGCAAAAAGTTTGTTCCTTAAGAGCCTATGTCAAGAAACACAACTACTTTTAAATAAGCCAACCAAAGTATCAAATATATCCTTTCTCGCTTTCTTCTTTGCAATGTGATGGTTGAAGTGACATTTCATCGAATTGAGAATGACTCACTTTGCCTTGGCCTCCTTGTTAAGGGTGGCCAAGTTCATCAGATCATTAGGAGAAACAATCACTTTCTCGACATGCTCCCAATTCTTGGATTTCTCCATGAGCATCTATAGCTTGTGCTTGCAAGGTATGAAATTGGAAGCACTATCCAACCTGTCAGAGTCTTTAAGATCGAGAGCCATCATCTTGTAAATTTAAATCATGCCTCAAGGCATAAGATCAACAACAAATGAGTAGAGTAATGCTTCTAGGGTTCAAGCACTTCTCTCAAGCAACTTAGGGTTTAACACCCAACTAATTAAACAAGGTCATGCACCAGTCCTAGGTACAATATAATTGAAATACCAATTCCCTTCTAACAGTAAGATTGATTTTAGCAGGATAGCTCTAGTACTATGTAGAAAGTTCCTTTTTATGACTTTTATTGCAAATTCAGAAATTTCACCTCTTAAGGAGGTTCTCGTATCTTGTCCCGATGAACTTCAGTAGTGTTAGGGATGATCCGAAATATTAATTTAAAGCAGCAAACAACGGACAATATTCCATCTCACGTCAATGCAACACACTAGGCACACCAAGAGAAAAGATTCCAAATAAATACGAACAAGTTCCATCTTCTTAAGGCACACTTTTCCAACCACAGACCAGATCTGATATCACCTTAATAATAATATATTTATAGCAGTAAATATTCTCTATTATCTTCAAGGTATATGTTAAATCACCTAAAATTTTCAGAGCTATGGTATTTCATATCGGCATTAACAAGTGCTGGAAATTACTCAATCAAGAAGACAATGCAAGCTGAAAATCAAATCTGCAATTTCACAATTTTAGACAGCTGAAAACTTCATATATATATTATATATATGGTAGTAATGAGAAACATATACATATTATAGCGTATCACAAGTTGGTACAATTCTTCAAACTCTCCAAAACCATATCTAGGAAAAACGAAGAAAACCTTAGCCACCACCAAAGATCTCCAACAAGAAAACGTTAAGACATACAACTCCTTGGTTTCAACACTTGTCTCTCACAAGTGTCCAAGACATCTCTTTCTTTCCTTGTCCTTAATCAGTGTTCTCTATGGTAAACCCTAGCTTCCTTGCCTCCTTAGGTGTGTTACACCTCATATTGTATGAGGTTTCACACTGTGATTTTCAGCACATTTAATGGGGTTTGCAGCTGGTACCCATGGTGCATTTGGTTGGATTTGGAGGTAACACACCTTTATGGATCCCCTTCTCTTCTTGATAGTGGATTATTTGATGGAGATATTTGGTGGAGGAGATTCACTTCTCTATGGTGGATGGTCATCTAATGGGTTAGTGCTACTTTCATACCTGTTACCACACAATTTAGCACCAAGTGCAAAGATTTCACAAGGCACTAAGACTAGTGGAACATGGAGGATGTCACCACTATCACCTAGGCAAGAAGTCCCCTCTCTTTAGTGAAGGAACAATATCCAACACAAGAGAGCCTTCCCCAGTAGTCTGCAAGAATCCTTGTGCAAACGACAATCAAGTCTAGACCCCCCTGGGGTGACGAATCACACTACTTCCAAGATAAGGATAGACAAAGCAATAGAGAGGTGGTGGAACAAGACAATTTCCGATTTAAAGTGTTGAGGATTCAAGCCAAGTAGAGAGGCTCTCTAATTCATGTATAGGTTTAGTAGGGTTCCCAAACACTAGAAATAAAAAAAATGGTCCAAGGGTGAAGTAAAACTTGCAAGAAATATATGAAATTATAGAAGTAAAGTAAATAATTACAGAAGTAAAGAAATTATTATAGCAGAAAATTCAATGATTCTTGGATATAGAGAGATTATCTCAATAATGAAATAAGTGATTTTTAGTAGTAGTAAAATTATTACAGTAGTAAGATAGACGATTTTTCAGCAGTAAAATGATTACAACATTATAAATAATAGCTTTATGATCATGAATTGATCCAGTACATAAGAGGGCCAAACCCTTTGTAAGATTAGAGTTTTAATTGCCAACAAAATCAGAAATTTAAACAATAGTAAACAACCCTAAAACCCTAGACGTTTTTCCCTAGATGGTTGTTATAACACTTCAAAAAATTGAATTAGGGTTTTATCAATTTGATTCAGGTTAATGGTATGCCTAAATACCCTAGATGTCTTGACTTTTATGGTTGGAAATGAAATTTTGCAGCAAATAAACCCTAAACTTAACCTTAAAATCGTAAAATTCAATAGTAATGATTGACTATTTTTGGAGAAAAATGTTACGGCCTACTATTTTGGGCATATGGGGTCAAATGGTGATTATTCTTGGGAGAAAGTGTGGATTATTTTAGGGTGAGGTTCTCTACTACTAACCCTGGACAATCCTAAAAAATTTCGGGATGAATCAACAAAAGGTTTCTCCACTAGATACCTTCCAGGAATTTTGACAAGAAGGGCTTGTTCAAGAATGATTCAAGAGGATGAAGAACCAACACTAGAGAAACACTATCAATCTATAAATGCATTCATAAACATAATTGTAAGATGAAAAGAGAACACTTACTCAAAACATCTTTCATTCATCAAAACCTTAATTTCCATGTCATCCAAGTAGTAGTAGAAAATCCACAAGCATAGCTCCCAAAAAGTCATCCTAGTTAACCATTAATAGCATTCTTCATGAGAGTGAACAGGTATAAGTAGAGAAGTAGTGATAAATCTCCACAAGTAGCAATGATTTACAAAATGATAAATGATTCTCTATTTAGATGAGATATCTAGCATAAAAAGTGAAAATTTGCCATGAAAGGGTGCAACATTTCATCTCAAGAGGTGCCTCATCATCGAAAGGGTGTGATGCTTCATCAAAAGGTGCCATAACCTCATCAAGAAGCCCTAAAATGTCACATCAAGGTGCCCCATGCCTCCAAAGGGTGTGGTGTCTCATTAAAAGGAGCCATACCATGATCAAGAGGCCCCAAAACATCACATCTAAATGCCCCACCATCCAAGTGAAACATCCCATCATGGAAGGGTGCCATCATCAATGCAAGGGTGTCACATCATCTCTCCAAGTGGTGCATCCTCAAGAAAAGGTCCAACATCCTCTAGAGAAGGTGGAACGTCCCATAAAATCATCCCCATCATGCATGCAACGTCCCATCACCAAGGTGATCAAGGTCATACCCCATTTTTGCTAGCGTGCCTCGTGAATAGAGCCATGTGACAAAATCCCCAATGTCCTAGTAGTTTCAAAAGACCTCTCTCAAGTGGTGGGGACAACCTCCATAAAAGTGGGGTAGTATCCCCTCAACATCCTCCAAAGTATCTAAGTGTCAACCAAGCATGTGACTATGTGCAACCATCATTCGAGGAGGGGCTGATATGGTCCAAATACAACATGAAGATCGGAGGCAAGGTAAACAATCCAAATATAACATATAAAGTGAGTCATCCTCTTCAAACTTCACACTAGCTTACAAAGTTACACAACTTCTCAAGTCTAGGTATGGGAGGATCATTATTACCCCTTATTAGGTGTGCTAGTATCCAAGCCAAGAAGTTTGCCCCAAGGAACCCATCAGGGAATATGTGCAACAATAGTGTATGCATTGGGGTTTACTTCATGGGGTGGATGTCATTGACATGCAAGGCCATGCATAATAGTCATCCTCATGAACACCTTTGTAGAGGGAGCGCTTAGGCAAATGAGGTACCCTTTCCTGGGTATTGTGTCTTTCCAAATCCCTATTTTCCTTTTTGTTTATAGGTTTAACATTTTTTGGCTTTTGACATTTGATTTACTAAGTCCTTTCATAAGATATGCATTCATTGCATAGGTCTTGGACGATGTCCTCTTAGGTGATGGCCTCATGCTTCTTTCTTTCTTGGTTTTTAATACACTTTTTTTTCTTGTTTGTTTCTTTACCCCACATTTTGAATTAGGGATTTTTCTCTTTCTATATCATTTTTTTATAAAGCTGCATCAATTGTGGGCTTTTAGGCCCCTTCTTCTCATGGTATTATGAAGCACATACCTTTTTGGAAAACATGTAACAACGAGTCCAAAGAAAAGGACAATGGATAGGTCATGGATGGAATATGTTATTCATGGTAAGGGATATGGACATGTTATGCCCATGAAGGCGTGCTAGTAGTACAACTTTTCTCAAGAGTGACAACACGACTAAAAGATGATGATGACCAACAAGGTGAGATAATGAAAAAACTATAAATCCAAAGCATCATGATTCATTATCCAATTCAACCCATGATCCCTGTTTTCTCTCGGATTCTCCCTAGAGGAAAAGTCCAACGTCTCGAAGGGGAAAACCTAAGGACAAGGACAAGCAGGCTGCTCACTGTCACCTCAACAACCCCGCCTCTGAACTTCTAGGCCAGGGTCAATAACCTAAGGAGGGGCTCCCATATGGTCATGCTAAGTCCTATCGTTGTGAGTAAGAAAGGGTGAAGGAAAGGACCAACGTTGACTCGGTCTTAACTACTCTAAAGGTTTGATTCACTGAAAGAAGTGAAGACAATACCAGATGACGTTCGTTCACAATCTATCATTCAGAACAACCCAAAGTGCCAAACAATGAAATGTCTCTTATGCTGAAATGCAGGTTTTCACAGTTAGTCGTAATGCTAGAGGAATTTATGGAATAAAACTGTGTGGAGTTTTGAAACGTTCAACGTAATTAGTCGTTGGCATTAAGAGGAGTATTAACGGTAAAATGTTGGAAAGAAGATAAGCACACATCCTTATATCCTTTGAATTTACCTTTCCTAATTACACTCTTTTCTTCTATCATTAACCCTCTTTCATCCTTTACTTTATCTTTCATGACTTAATTTTTTTTTTTTATTTGGTGTGTGTGTCTGGAGGAATTAGCAACTAGTTTGGCATGTGCTCGCGTTACACGTGGCCGTGTTATCCAACCGCTACCACTATAACCTCCAGGTGTGCCCACGATGCCCCTTACGCGGCACACAAGGTAAGTCGGGGGGGAATTGAACTCGAAACCTCATGGAACTTCATTTTCACGGCACTTGCCAATTGAGCTGCCCCCCCGGGGGCATCTTTCATGACTTAATTATTACTCTTCCTTAATTAAAAGTTTTACTCTTTTCTCTTTACTCTATCCTAATACTACCCCACCTTAATTATTATTACTTGATTTATCTTCTTCCATGAATTTTTAATTTAACCCTCTCCCTCATTTTCCACAAATCTTACCTCCATTGTATTATTAACTCTCCTTAATTACTTCATTATTACATTCCCTTAATCTTCCCTCCTTTCCTTTCTCACTAACCTAACTCTACTTCTCCTTAATCTCTATCGCTTTCTTTTAACACATTATTAGTCGTCCTCATTATTATTTTTACGGATTTCCAAACTTTTCCCACCCTTTTCCAACCTTTCCCTAATTTTTTACCCTATTATTTTAATATTATTGAATATTCTCTTTAATTTATTAATTTATCATTATATCAATTGAAGTTTGTATTATTATATCAATTGAATTATTTCATATTTATTCTTCTTTTAATTATTCTTTACTTCCTACCACCTATTACCTTACTAATTTATTTAATGCCAATCAATTTATTTAACAGTAACTCCGCTCAATCTATATTTATATAGTCTCTACTTTTAATTATTCTCATCTTTCTTCCAAGATTTTACCGTTACTACTTCTCTTAATGGCAATGGCTAATTCCAACATGATAACGACTATCTGTCATAAAAAGTTAAGTGCAATGATATTTATCAGCCTTATGGTTGTAACAAACTTGTTATTACAGCAAGAGATTTAACTACTAAGACTTGCTCAAAACTTGCTAAAATATGCATTGTACTTAGTAGATATTAGCCATAAGGTTGATGAATGTACACCATCAAGATGTGGTGTGTATATTGTTCCCTTATACCTTTGAGAATTCAACTTCAACCTGGTATTTCAACCTACCGGTTGGTTCCATAACTAGCTGGACAAAGTTTCAAAAGGATTTCCTAGACAAATTTGTTGAGGAAACTACTACATGAGCTTTAATGGCTAAACTTTTCGTCGCCACTATGAAATCCAAAAGAAAAAGTCAGATTTCAACCAAAGGTTCACCACCATTTTGAACAAATTCCAACCCGAAGCTAGACCTACTTCAGAGCTACAGATTGAAGTATACGCTAATGCTCTCCTATCTTCTATTTCTATGTTCGTAAAAAGGGCCGCCAAGAATACTCTAGATGAAAATTTCTAGAAAGCAAAAATGATTGAGTTACAAATGAAAGGATGCAAAGAAGGTCAAATCTCACTAATAAATAAAGAAACCCAACCTCCACCCAAGAGGGGACTTTTGTTGACTAGACCCCTGAGCAAACAAACAAAACAAGGTCCTGAAAAAGAGGGAGGGGACATAGAAAGCCTGTAGTGGATGATCAAAAAACTTTCCAATGAGATCAAAGATATGGAAAGGAGTGTTGGGGAAGGTAACCAACATCAAAGACCTTATAAACCCTTTTTTAAAAGAAATCCACCTTTCAAAGCCATAGAACCTCCTCCAACCAACAAAAACGTCGACTTAGGGAACGTAGCCTCTGACTCTTTCTGTACATATCACCAAGAAAAAAATCCAGAAAGGGATTTCCCTCAATGGTTGCATGTTATGAATCTAATGGCTAATCGAGTCCTAGACGAATGTTCTCTAACCAAACAACCCAGTGGCTCGGCAATAAATGTCATCGATCAAGAAATTCAACAACCAACCAAAGAGACAACGATGTTGTTATGGGATTCCAACCATCCGATACCTTTCAACAACGTCGTTGAGGTGCAGGGACCCCCTGCTGAAGTTCTAGCTATACAGGCGTAAAGTAAAAGTCAACCGATCCAAAATAACCCCACCACTACTCAATCATCTCGAGGGAATCAAGCGACTGATCACCCCAAACCACTAGTTTGTTCCCAAAGAAACCCCACAAACATACACACACGGGAAGCTCCTAAGCTAGACTACAATGTGGTAGAATACTTGAAGAAGATGAAAGTTTATGTGTCTGTCATGGGCATGTGTAGGATCCCTCAACAAAAGGATTTTTTTTACATGCCTTAAAATTAATAGATGCCCCTATAACAAACATTAGCCAAGGGGATGCCCCATATCCCACAGTCTTAACAAATAATCTGAATGTGAATGCTTGTTATTTGGATAAAAAAGGAAGGCCTTTTGTTCCTCCTTTCCTCTTGACATTTGAAATTTTTAATAGAAATCTACATAATTTCCTAGTCGATTCATGGGCATCTTCAAATGCCATGCCATTATCAATCTGCAAGAAACTGAACACAACCCTGGTCAAAAGTGATAACCATGTTATACAACTAGATAGGACTCAGGGAAAGGTCATTGGGGAACTTAAAGATGTCATGATCATAATTGCTACACACCCCAAAAATTTTCAAGTAATTGACATAGTCGTAGTAGACATCCCAGAGGCCTATGGAATGTTACTTAGCCGAAACTGGTCTGAGAAATTAAATTGATACTTTAGTACCGATTGGGATCACCTCTAGTTTCCATTGAAAGGACATCCAAATATGATCAAGATTGACAGAGAAAGATACCTCAAACATACCGTCACTGATTCAAAGACCCCAAATGAACCCTCGTCAACAGAGTTCCTTGTGTTAGGAAACTACTCATGTGATTCTGATTTCGATAATTTCACCTCACATATTTGACATACCTTCTGCACAAAAATTTGAAATGATATTTCAAATAGACTTACTAGCGGCTGCAAAAGAAATCATCCTCTGTCAAGGTTCTCTGACAGGAGTAGTAGACAAAGAGGTTGAAATTGAAAAAATAACTAGACATGAAGATGTTAAAAATTCTCCTCCCCAAATTTGGATGTTGTACTTTGATGGCTCTAAAACACAATAAGGGTCAGGAGTGGGATGCATCCTCATTGACCCAAAGGGGAAGTGAAACTTCTTATCCTACAGATTAGAATTTGAATGCACTAATAACACTGTTGAATATGAAGCTCTAGTCTAAAGACTAAAGAAAGCCATCGATTTAAACATCAAGGAATTGAAATTTTTTGGAGACTCTAAAATTATTGTTAGTCAAGTGAAGAATACTATCCATTGCAATTCAAATCACTTAAGGAATTATCAGCAAGAGGTGCACAAACTAATAGACAATTTTGATGCCTTCAACATTATCGTTGTTCCCAGGATAAAAAATACCCTTGTTGATGCTCTAGCCACTGCCGCATCAAGATTATCTCCTTTAAAATATTATGAAGCCTCAAGGTTTGTAGTAGAAATGGTCTACAAACTGTCGGTACCTAACAACATTTCTAACTGGAAAGTCTTTGAAGTGGATGAAGAGATTGTACATTTCCTGACTAATCAAGAGAATTTTAAGGATTTGGACATTGATGTTGAAATATTCCAAGAAATACTCACATAATCAAATCTCCATGGACAAAATAAAGGAACAGATGACTCTGATGAAAAACCCAAGTTTTACACGATACCAAAAGGAGTAGCTAATCTGGAGAACCTTTTCGACCTAAGAGAAATATTTAGAGGGCCAAAAATGAAAAAATAGGGATCTCATGCCCTATATACAAAACCATAAACCTAGGAACCCATGAGAACCCCAAGAATGTCAATTTAGGTAAGACAGTGTCCAAAGAAGACATGAAATATTATCTTAAAATGTTTAAAGAATATCAAGATATATTTGCTTGGTCCTACCAAGAATTGAAAACTTATGATACTTGCATTATCCAACACACTATCCCGTTAAAATATGGAGTAAAACCTTTCTAGAAAAATCTTAGGAAGTACCACCCATATCTGGAATCTCTGATGGATCAAGAGTTGAAGAAGTTGTTAGATGCCAAGATTATCTTTCAGGTAAGACACTCTGCCTAGGTAGCCAATCTAGTGCCTGTCAGAAAGAAGTCTGGGGAGATCCGTCTGTGTGTGGATATAAAAAACCTTAAGAAAGCTTCGAAAAAATATAACTACCCAGTCCCACCCATGGAACAACTCCTACAGACAGTATAGAGCTCTGAAATTTTTTCCCTCCTAGACGGTTTCTCGGGATATAACCAGGTCCTGGTTTCAAAATAAGATTGATTAAAAACTACTTTTCGAACCAAGTGGGAAACCTTCGCATATAAACGCATGCCCTTCGGGTTGGTTAACATAGGGGAAACCTTCCAAAGGGCCATGGACGTAGCCTTTCAGGGATTGATCAACAAGTGTGTGGTAGTCTATTTAGATGACATAATGGTATACTCAAAAAATAAGGATGACCACATTCAACATTTGATTCGGATATTTGAAAGATGTAGGGAATATGGAATATCTTTGAACCTTAAGAGAACCATCTTTGGTGTAGAGGAAGGGAAACTATTAGGTCATATTATATCTCAAGGAGTAATTAGCATTGATCACGAGCGGATAAAAGAGATAGCTCAAGTCCCCTTGCCTCACAATAAAAGGGCCATGCAATCCTTCTTTGGGAAAATCAACTTTGTGAGAAAATTTACTCTTGACTTCGCCGAAATTGTCAAACCTTTAAAAAAAATGATTCACAAAGATGCAGAGTTTAAATGGAGTGAAGAAAGGAAAGGAGAGTTCGACAACATCAAAACTGCTCCAGTGCTATGAAACCCTGATTTCAACAAATATTTTTTCCTTTATACCTTTTCTTCTGACCAATCCTTGGCTGCAGTACTTACCTAGAAGGATGATGAAAACAATGAGGCACCGATATGATTTATGAGCACTAACCTCCAAGGAGTCGAATTGAACTATCTGACTATAGACAAACATGCTTACACAGTTTATAAAGCGATCAAACATTTCAGATCCTATATCTTGAAGAATCACACTAAAGTCATAGTACCTCACCTCGTGGTCAGATCTTTGTTCACTCAGCGACAAACGGGAGAAAGAAGGAGAAATTGGATGGAAGTTGTTCAGGAATTTGATCTAGACATAAAACCTGCCAAAATAGTCAAGGGTCAAGGATTGTATAAACTGGCCGCTGAAGCCCAAGATCTGATCAACGCAGAAGACTCTGGTTGGGAAAATGAGTTGTCATTATGGTGCAACGAAGCCTTATATGTACTTCCTGGGCAAGGATCCTGGTATGGAAACTTTTCTATCTCCTACATCATGGAACTTGTCCAAAAAACCTAAACCCTAGAGAAAGTAGAGCTCTCAGGTTAAAATCTGCTCAATATCGCCTCATAAATTCTGTGCTTTTCCGCATAAATTATGATGGAGTACTCCTTATATGTCTTGAACATGATTATGGAAGAAAAGTACTGAGAGAACTCCATGACGACCCAACAGGTGGACATTTTGCGGGAGAAACCACGGCTCACAAAATATTAAGGGCTGGTTATTATTGGCCTACTCTATTCAAGGATGCTCATGCATATGCCAGGAAATGTAAGTCTTGTCAAGTAAGCACCGGTAGAGAAAAGAGGGCAGTTGTTCCAATCCAACTAGTGACCATATCCAGACCATTTGAACAATGAGGAATATACGTCATAGAAGAAATTACTCCCAATTCTTCGAAACAACATAAATATATCTTGAATGCCACAGATTATTTTATGAGATGGATGGAGGCTATCCCTCTCACGCACATTTATGAAAAGGTAGTAATCCAATTTTTAGAACAACAATTGATAACAAGGTTTGGGATTCCCTTCGTTCTCATTTTTGACAGTGCTGCCTACTTTTCTTCCACGCTCTTGACAGAATTATCCCTTGATAAGGGGATCATAATAAGATATTCTGAAAACTACTATCCGTAATGGATTGGGGTAGCAGAGTCAACTAATAAAAACCTGGTGAGAATTAAAAAAAAATAGTTGTTGAAAATCAGAGCAATTGGCATAATTTGCTTTATAATGCCCTATGGGACGATAGAGTAATGCCTAAAGAAGCCATAAGAAACTTTTCGTACTTTCTAGTATATGGGAAAGAATCCATTCTCCCAAACATATTGTATCTTCCATATTTACAGCTTGCTCAGGCATCAAGAGGTCAGCCCTCATCCGCTCTATAACAAAGGATTGATACCTTTCTCATGTTGGATGAAGAAAGGAAAAAGGATAAAGTTAATTTCACCGCTCATCAAAAGGTAGTTAAAATATTGTTCGACAAACATAAGACCAAAGAAAAAAATTTCAAAGTAGGGGACCTAGTCTTGAAGTGGGATAAACAAAACGAGTCCAAAGGAAAAGACTCAAAGTTCCAAAATCTGTGCCTCAGACCTTTTTAAGTGGCCGAGAAGATCGAGGAAGGCACATGTCGATTGCAGAATCTCAGGGGGGAATCTGACACCCTCCCAGTGAATGGCCATGCCTTAAAACAATACTTCTCCTTATATATATATATATATATATATATATATATATATTGATGCTTTGTTTGAGTTTTTGTTTCTTTTTTCAGCATACATTTTGATTAGGACGAGTGTGTGGGTTTAGGGAAGGTCGTTTTTGAACTCGTTTTTCATTCTCTCTTTTGTTTTTATTTTCTTTTAATTAATTTGTGTTTCGTAAAGAAATGGTTGAATTTAATGAGTACAATGAAGCAGAATCTGCTCTCGACCTACACTTACTTGGAAAATAAGAGACGCTAGACATACACAAATTTTCAAAATCATACTTGTCTTTGCAAGCATACTACCTGGGGAAGTGATGAAATATCTTCCTAGTGGCCTGGTAGAGCTAAATGGAAAAATGGCTAGTTGGAAAGAATCACATGTACCTATGAACAGAGCCAGGGAAAGCTCCACCTTAACAATTTCATTTTGTCAAAAAAACAAATATCCTCCTCTCTGACTCACTCTTGGTATTTATGCCAAAAAAATATGATCCATAAAAAGAGTGTAAAGTCCAAGAGGGTATGCAGATAGCTTTGTCAGGGCTATGGACGCTTGCTGACAGCAGAGAAAGGTCTGTGATGTCGGGGTGACTCCGTCGGGGCTATGGATGCTCACTGGTAGTGGAGAAACACCGTAAGAAATGAATGATAGATAAATGGCCTCACTCCAATCGACACCCTACCCGACTCTTGTATAGAAAGGACATGGATTACGGTTAACATGAAAGGGGATGGAAAAGCTAAACCCCACGGGCGAATCCAGATTCACGAACCAAGGAACTTGTGTACACATTGATAAAAAAAGGTTTTGTTGAAAAGGAATAGAATAAAGCCAGATGGTTTCTCAACCAATTTGCACAAGCTAAGCATGAGGGAAGGAGCAAAGATTCAGTTTTCGCTCAGAGAATCACCATTTGTTGAGAACTCAACACACCCTAAAAGTATTTGGGATTTTTTTCTTTTGGGCACCACTTTGTCATTTCTGAATGAAGTCATTTTGTGTAGGGATCGATGGGTTTTCCTGTTGTTGCGTTTTATCATCGATCACATTCGGTTTGGTTTGAAGTTTTATTGAATAGATTGACATTTTTTTATAAGTAAACATGACATTAGACTAATTACACACAACTTAAAGTTGTTTTATTAGAAATCCATGCGTCAATCGTTGATTCTGGCCTGTGAAAAAAAGTTCTCTAAAAATTGTCGATGTATCATCGACATCGACGAAATACAAAAGATAAATTGTCAACATAAACAACGAAAATTTATGATCGCCGATCACCGATGTATCGTTGGTGTCGACGAAGAGGGAGAAAGGGCACGATAACATATGTCTAAAGAAAATCACCGACGCCGAAAATAAACGCTTCTCGTGCCAAAAAGGTCAAATCAACCATCACATGTTTTGCCGCATAGATAGTCCGTATTTCTCGGTTATCACCCACGTCATATTTTGATGTCCCCTGTGTGATATCTGTACTTCCACGTCTACTCTTCCATGACAACATTGTACGTAATTTTGGGTTGATGTTGGAACTTCTGCCTAGAGGCACCAGCCAAACAATGTCAAAGGCAATCCGTTGACGCCGATGCACTCGTCAGACTACCGACAGGTTTCTAGAAAAACAAACTTTTGGATTTAGATCGAACATTTATCCTCCAACCTCGACAATCCCATTCGATCTGCGCTGTCGATTTAAAGATCCTACGTATCCTCGATGCTGATCATACTAGTCCCAAAGTGCAAAAATGCTCAGGTAATTTGAGGATGTACCTCTAAGCTAGGTGAAGGACGAGATTTGTGATCTGATGGATAATTAAGAAATTTACATAACCAATACCACGATGTCACGCACCGAACAACTCTTAAAAAATTGAATTTACTGATGAAATCTAAAGTAACATGCTCCTGCGCCGCCAGCCTGCATTGCATTTAATACTTAGCATGATGTGGATTCTGTTATATATTGTATAGATCATATCCGTGCTTCTGATTTTAAGACTCGATGGAACAAGGTAGGTATGTTTTAAATTACAAAGTTTGTGCCCAAGCATGGTATTCCATTCACAAATAACTGATCTCCCAAGCATACAAAGGAGAAAGAGAGAGCATCGAAGAGGTAACATGTCATTGTGCCACTTCAATTACCAATAAGCCCAGGTTATTTCTTGCAAGGAAGAGATAAGCATGGTCTTTATTTGTTACATTTACGATTGCGTTGAATAACACTTGTCACAGTTGGCTTGCAACTTATTATTCCATTTTTTGCAAGAAAATGCCTCCGCGGAAGCCGATGAGGACCAACAGAAGGGATGAGATACAAAAGAACATGGAATTTGAGTGTTGATGGACAACAACATCACTCGAATACGGAAGGCAGCTGAATACTGGGTACACATGGTATGGGAACCTCGACAGAAGATGCAGGAAAGATGGGAAGTCTTTGAGAAAAGTTGGTAAAAGATCAACCAAGAAATGAGGTATATCGACTTACCAGAGTTAGGCTCACCAGAGGATTTTGTCGATTTACGTGACATAGTTAAGCGACATGCAGAAAAATACCAGCTATGAGAAACAAATATTTT
This sequence comes from Picea glauca, assembly GCA_000966675.3. NCBI lineage: Eukaryota > Viridiplantae > Streptophyta > Pinopsida > Pinales > Pinaceae > Picea > Picea glauca. Next base: position 96,853 of record JZKD02S1260255.1, read on the forward strand.
GCAGGTTTCAAGCATGATCTCGGGCCAAGTGAAGAAGTTCATGGAGCCCCCAATTAAAGCTCTTGTAGTCTTACAACATATGAGTGTCAAACTAATCAATTACAAAGAATGAACAATTCAGATGAAGGAGGTCCTCTCTGCTCCAATGGATCAACACAGGTTCCCTTATGCAAATACATGCGAAGACCATTTTTGCAGGTGGTCGGAGTACGAAAGGAACAATCCACTTAAGTAAATTGACAAGATTATCTTAAGAGAACTGATAGATAAATTCTTCCACGTGTCGTTTTCTTGACTTAACACAATTTTAATAGTTATTTTTAGTTTAGTTATTTTTATAAATAAGAGAATCGACCTTGTGTTTAAGGTCGATGGTTTTGAAGAGAAAGAATTTTTCTGGAATATTGTAAGAGAATTATTTATGTGCAAGTTATTTTAATTTAGAAGTTTTGTTTAGAACTAAAGACACTTCTTTCATTTGAGGCATGAATGTGATTGGTATGAAGGGTATTATCTATGTCTTTGAATTCAATATTTACTATTGTACTGAGTAAGAGTTGTTGTATCTATTATTTAAGATATCTTACAATGTTGTGACAATTCTTTTATTCTAATTGATGAATAGAAATCGATTGTGCTAATATGTGATTGATGGTAGAGCATTGAAAATTACTTTTCCTGCACTAATTTCTTGTCATGTATATGTTTTTCTTTCCGTAATCGTTATCTAAGACGATGTTGAATGACTGCAAGTCAAAATGGTATTATTTCTAGTTTGAAATAATTTAAATCTTCATTGTCTGCATGTTGAGGTATAAAGGTTATCCCAAAACTCATATTTCTTCAAGATAAGTTAAATTTTCTCTGTCATTTAGCTTAAGCTTTACCTTTCATTTTCACAAATACTAGAAAATAATAAAAAAGAGGACTATATAGCCTAAGGAAAGGTTTCACACAAAGGACATATCTATCAGTCACGATTAAAGCCCATCGATAATTCTATCCAGATCAGAAATATGGAGAACTCATCAAATGCTTACGAGTCTAATTGGGCCTCTTAAGAAGGTTTGGTTCCTTCTATTGAGTCAAAGGGATCTTGGACCCCTAAACACATTCCTGGCCAATCAAACCCCCCAGTTCAAAATTAAGGATAGGACCTTGATATTTCTATTCATAGGTTGGGCAAGCCAATCTCTCCAGCCTTCTTCCATTGAATTTCCTTGCCATCGACACATCTGTCCCAACACCCAAGAGCACTCTTTCAAGATTTTTCTTACAAAAGGGCACATAAGGAACAAGTGCACTCCAGTCTTCTCATCTCCTTTTCATAAAGGGCACCATCCTAGCACTTCTATCTTCCATTTTTTTATTCTATCCTAGGTGGGGATCTTGTTCTTAATTAGACACCACATGAAAATACAATATTTTAAGGAAAATGTTATCTTCCATAACCCCTTCCACCACCAAACAAGCTCTTAATTATGAAGATCTATCATTAGTTGGGTATAACCAAGTTTTGGCGTGTAGTCCCCAAAAGGGGAGTTTTTCCAGACCAATTCATCCTCCTTTTCAGTGATGCGAATGTGGGAATTTTTTAGGCTTCTTGTGTAGTTTTCCCATACTTCTGTAAATTGGTCATCCAACCCAACCTGGTCATCAATTTTCCACTCTTGAGCCCAAATAAATGAGCGCCCCTGATCAAAGATTTGGTTTAGGTAGAACATCCCATTTTCAAATGCTACACCAAATCATGAGGGAGAATATGGTTGATTCCACTACCAGGGCACGAGTCCACCCCTATTCTGAATTTTGATCCTTTCCCTATTCTCCATGCTAACCCTTCCCCAATTACTGAAAAAGACTGGATAAGTGCTTTCCATATTATTATGCAGTTTGATCTTTTTTTCAAAGGGTTTCGAATCCATTCCTCTATAGATTATGGAAAGATATATTTCTAGTGCACCACCTGAGTCCACAGATTTTCGGATGTAATCCATCTCCAGCTTGACTTAACTGCTAGGGCCTTGGTGAAAAGAAAAATGTTTTTGAGCCCCCATCCTCAAAGTGATTTTGGAACTGCCACTGCATTCCATTTAACCCAGGGAGAAACAAACTGATTCTTTGTGCCAACCCAAATAAATTTAAAACAATTTTTTCGAGCTATTTCCAATACACCATTTTGGATCCAAAGGAATTTCAGATTATTAAAAATGACAATATACAATTTTATACACAATCACAAAATCAAATATTTTTTTGGACACCCATATAAGAGAGGATGTAATCTATGTATCCATATGACGCATGAGCACTACTTCTTGTATTCATATTTTGAAAATACCCAAATCTAGCTTAACCATGAGAGTCATGTTCATTCTAGATCTCATTAGAACATAAGAAATTTTAGTAAATCTTTAGATCTTTATTTAAAGGTGATATTCTATCAAAATACTATAAAAGAAACAAAGAGATCCTACCCGATTTATAGGCCTCTAGGAACATGACCATGTAGCATGATTGTATTCATTTATTATTAATTAGGGTAAGATGATTATGATTTGGAGCTTCCCAAGATCCATATAAACATGAAACTTAAGGAAATTACTCATCAACACCACCATGTTATTTTTATTGATGATGTTGACGAGGTTCATTTTGTGCAAGTTCATATCTAAACTTGATCAAGAACATACAAGTTACAAAATTTCAATGATATTAATAGAGTTTTTAATCCCAAACATAATCATTAAATAGTTTTAAGTGAAACAAAGAAAATCCACACATTATATTTATCATTTAAGCTTGACCAAACATGTACAAGATTGGTGGATTGTTGAGAGTTTTAAATTCAATTCTTAATTATTTTTTTTGTTCCCATTATCTATTGTATTAGTGGGGATGCCATGAATTACATACTAAGTGGTTGAGAGATCCACCAATATGCTGAAATAATAATCATATTAGGTACCAAAGCTATAACCATGTCATGAATTTTAAGAAGCAAACACATACCAGTATGAATGTAATAAAATAACTATGAATCAACATGTTAGATACTATTAGAGAGATGGAATATGTGAATATGAAAAAAAAAAGATTACTTGATTTCCTTGGGTTCTCTCAATGTATATTGTTTTCTCTTCAAAATTAGAATTGAACAACTCATTTGTAATTAATCTTACTAATAAGATCCCAATGTCATTACAATTTACTTTCATAACCTATGACTAACTGTTATGGAATTTTACAGAGATAAAAAGGAGGGAAAGAAAACATAGGAAATGACATTAGGTGAGTGTCTAAGACAATGATAATAAACCAATTGACATTATAGCAAGTGTGGCATTCAAAAAAATGATGTACACTAAATGTGATTTCAATTCCCATATTGACAAGAATTGATAATGCTCATAACACAAGAATTCAAGTTGGGATTTACAAAGACAAGGTGTTTAAGTTTCTTTGGGAAGGTTTCATTAAGTGGCATATAAAATGGTGCATACACTAATATGGTGTGGGATATTTATCTAGGTGTGAGCTATGCGATGGATTTAATGTTGTGGAATAGATTAGAGCCAACTATAATAGAGATGATTTTAGTCCCTAGATCCCAAAGACAAGTAGTGTGTGATGAACAATGTTCATTGAGCAACCAAACATTGAAAGTGAGGAAATTGATGAGTTATTGAAAATCCAACCCTTCTTTTGACATTTTATGATATTTGTTGCTCTTCATAAATGACAAGTGATTTAAAAATTTTACATTTTTAAGGGTGTTTTTTGAATTACCCTTCTAGGACAATTTTGAACCCCTTGGAAGGGATAGTAAGGGTTCAATTTTGATCCCTAATCATGACTAACTCTACTCCATGAGGTCTCTCCTCCTCCTCGATAAGCACAATATGGTTTTTGATTGGGAAATGGGGTAACATGGCTATGAGTGGACCAACCCAATAGTTGCATTGTCAAACATTACTTTTGTTTTTTTTTTGTCTCTTGCACAAAGTCCACATTTAAAACTTGAATTTTAACTTGGCATATGATTTGGTGTATGATATTGGTTAAAATTTGGATTATGAGCTTGGTTGAAGGACACACATGACT
>JZKD02S1260255.1:101461-115975 GCA_000966675.3 Picea glauca
TGATTGTGTATTTCTCAGTAATCATATCTTATGCTTATTGTTATCTATTGAAATGCAAAGAACTCTAATAATAGCTTAAACATTAACAAACACAACTACTAGTAGCGAAGGTGATGGATGCACCTTCAGTAAAGAGTGAACATGAAGAACACAAAGCTAACCTGGAAGAGTTCAAAAAAAAAAAGAAACCAAAATCAAAGCTCAAGACTAAGACAAAGATGGGAGAACACAACTATAGAAAAATGTCAGTGTCGTTCCATGTAGAGGCCAAGGTGGACATGATCCTTATGTTGGAGAAGTTTATGTCATCAAATTGAACTAATTCCTACAACAGATGGAGGTGTAATTTGGTGTACACAAAGTCATTAGAATGTAGAGGGTTGAATTCACTAGATTAAAGTTTGAAGGCCATGCTTTGGCATGGTGGGAGAGTGATATAGTAAGAAGAGAAATAGAAAATGAGCCACCACAAACCAATTGGAAGGTGTTCAAGGACATGATTAAAGCCCAGTTTTACCCAATTAGATATGAGAAGCATCAATAAATTGTGTGGCACTACTTTAGGCAAATATATGAGTAGTCAATCTAGGAGTTCACTATAGAATTTAGAAAGAGAGTGATACAATTGATTCTCTCTCTAAAAATTCTAGAGACATTGATAAAATATTTGGGAGCATTACTTCCTTAAATATGTTAACAATTGGTGTTGTTTAAGCATAAGACAATTGATGAAGCAAGTGTTCAAGAACGATACCTTGAAGGTGACAAGTGGAAGAAGTAGTTTGGCATGTACAAGAAAACAAAACCATAAGAGCAATCGAGAAAAGGGAAGAAGAAGAACTGGACTGACAAGAAAATGGTGGCAACGACATAAGAAGCAAACCATTCCATCAAGCAAAGTAAGGGTTGTGAGAAAAAGGGACACATTGAGGAATATTTCTAGAAATTGCACACTAAGAAGTGCCCTGGGCACCTTGAAAAGAGGAAGAAGAGCAAGGATTTGATAATTGTAAATTTCGAGGAGAGGGTGGAAAAAACCTCATACCTAGAAGAGAAGGAGATGATGGAGTTGTTTTTCATCAAGATCCACATGAAACAAAGAACTCCTTATTTGATCCCAGTTTTAAATCTAATTTGATCTCAACATAGTTGGTTGAAAATCCTGGTTTAGATACTCATGACCATATGTAGCCATAGCCTTTGGGATAGGTAAGTAAGACATATAATTGAGAGTGGAAAAACAATACAAATTCAAGTTTTCCATCAATCAGAACTTCATGGATGAAGTGGTAGTAGATGTGGTTCCATTGGGCGTGGGTGGAGACATTTTGGGAAGCCCATACTTGTACATAAGAGATGCCATATTTAAAAGGAGAGAAAACTAGTATAGGATTGTCTGAGATGGGAAACACTATGACATAAGTGCACACAACAACAAAGAAAAACTTTCTTTGATCAATGCTCATCAGGATAGAAGAATCATTGATAGTGAAAAGAGTTTTTCCTTGCTATTTTTCAGAGAAAGAAAGCAGAAAGGGGAAGATAATGAGATAGATTTGAGTGCATCCTTGGAAGGATGTAGTGGCAAGCAATGTTAACATTTACAATAATTGATTGGATATTACAAGAAGGTGTTCCAAGAAGCTCAAGAGTTTCCACCTAAGTGAGAGGTTGAGAACGAGATTAAATTGTCATTGTAGTTACCATTGAAAAACATTGGGCTATATAGGTACTCCATAATTGAATAAGACAAAGTGAAGAATCAATTGTTGGAAAAGGGATTCATCATGCCCAATACATTGTTGTGTGGTTCCCCCATCATCACGGTGCGAAAGAAGGATGGTAGTTGGATAATGTGCATTGGCTACCATGCCTTGAATAAAATCACCATCAAAAGTAGATATCCTCTACCAAGGATTGATGACTTGTTGAATCACCTACAACAATCCAATTTCTTCACCAAGTTGTACCTCAAATCAAGTTATCATCAAGTAAGAATCATAGCAAAAGACATGTAGATGACAAAATTAAAGACAATAAAAGGTTTGTATGAGTGGTTAGTGATTCCTTGATCCAGGTGGATATCGGTGGACACCCACCTTTTCCAACTCGCTCAAAACAATTTTTTGACAATTTTGGCAATTTACTATTTTTAGCAATTTTTAACTTCTGGGGCTATTCTGAGGGCATAAATGAAGGGTTTTCGGGATCAATCTTCTCAATTATTTTCAAAGGCTCTGATTGAGCCCCCAAAATTAATCTCCTCAATGATACCTTTCCAACGAGCTATCGTGCACCCCAAATAGAGATTGTATTCCAAAGTTACGCCCTCGGGAAGTTGATACACCAAACTACCTAAAACGGGGTCCACAAAACTGTTGGCTTTTCATCTTCCGGGGTTAGGGTTTTGGATTTTATTTATGATAAAAAATTCCTTTGGATCCTCATTTTAAAATAATATTCTTTTGAATGCGAGTAGCGGAAACATCTCTTCTCAGAGATAAATTGCCACCATTCTAGCAAGTCTTTCACTCTGTATTTTTACAGTCTTTGTACATTTTCGCTCATTAATAGAAAATTGTGTATTACTGTATCTTTGTGTTTATGGTTGCATCTCTGATACATTTCTGTTATATTATTTGATATCCGATATATCTCTGTACATATATTTATTATATCTTCGCTCTCATTTCGTGCTGAAAATAATCCGGATCATTGGTATCAGAGCAGGTTGCTCTTGATCGTTTTTTTCAGTGCATGTCCCTGACGAGGGCCAAGTATAGAAAGTCGGGTCTCGAGCTTGTCTCTATTGAATACAATCATTCTCGCATGCCTAAGAGTCCATCGATGGTGGAAAAAAATAAGCGATGGAGCAGACGATTTTATCAATCTGTTGCTTGAGCAAGCTGTCACGTGACAAAGGGACGAAATGATGGAGAATTTTTCCCACGTCATTCAATGCCTGTCGTTAGCAACGGGTGCATCCTCATCAAACATCCACTTTGGAAGCAACTCTCCTTTCAAGGTGCAGGTTAATTTTGATATTCTCATATTTGAAGGTCAGATAGATGTGGATGCCCTAGACAAATGGTTGAATATGCTAGAAGGTTATTTCTCTATTCACCATTTTTCTGACAGGGAAAAGATCACCTTCACACTCCTTAAATCTCTCCCCCATGTCAAACATTGGTGGGAAACTTACTAGGAGAAAAGTTCCACAGAAGAGTCTAGAATATATGGGGCCAATCCCACTTGGAATTTTTTTGTGGACGTGGTAAAGGAACAATATTACCCTGTTGGAAACTATGAGGACCAATATATGAGATGGACCACACTGCAACAAGAGAGGGGCCAAGCAGTTCCAGAGTTCACCAATTCCTTCCATACCTTGCGCACTAAGTTGGGTATCAAGGACTTCAAACGACATTTGGTTCTGAAATATCGTGGGGCTCTACACATATACATCCAAACTGAAATGGATTTTCTGGACATCTGATCACTCAGTGTTGCTTATCGATATGATTTTAAGATCGAGTAGAAATTTAAGCACCAGAACAAATGAGAGTTTGAGTCTGCAAATCCACAACAACCAAAGTATGATCAAGACATCCCTAACAAACAGTCTCCCAAAAACAAGTCCAAGCCACAGGAAAAGAAGGATCACGGGAAGACGAAGAAGGACACTGAAAAATGGTGCAATTTCCACAAAATCCCCTGGTACAACACAAATGAATGTTGCTCAAAACAGTCATAGATGGCCAAAATCAAAGATAAGGAGCCGAACCCTGATTCAGAATCTGATTCAAAAAATACTGACAGAAGACGGATCATTGACATAGACCCCACTGTTATTGTCGCAAACACAACAATTCAACCAGAATAACCAACGAATCTTGAAGAGCGGGAGCGCCGTTTTCATTTACAATTGTGGGTGAAGGGGACCCCGCTACCTTTTATTATTGATAGCGGAAGCCATAAGAACTTCATCTCAATAGAGGTCATCAAACAGTTGGGATTTTTTACAACACCACACCCACATCCATACAACATCGGGTGGCTTCGCCAAGGACGAGATCTTCATGTCAGCCAACAGTGTTGATTGTCATACGACATCCGACCCTTCAAGGATGAGGTATTATGTGATGTTGCCCCACTGTATGTCTATGATGTTCTTTTGGGCTAGCCATATATGTGGAAGCACCATGCTATCTACGAGTCTCGACCCTGTAGTGCCATTGTTATGCTGGGGGGTCATCTCTATAGGATACCAGAGGTGGTTACAACTACTGTCCCACCTAAACAATGCCGCAAGGTAGTATCTCATACTACAAAATTTAGCTTCTTCACAATCTATTCAAAAGGTGAACAAAATGATACTGCAACCATTACAGCCTTGGCCCAAGCACCTTCTATCCAACAAAAGCAGGTTGAAAAGACTGCAGCAAAGTGAAAATATTCCTTCTGCATTCATACATCTCATGTATCCAGACTGGTTAAAAAGTTCCAACCCTTCCATCCACAAGTTCTTGAAAACCTTCAAAAAGATAAGTAACGCAACTTCTCCACCTTTTCCAACTCCCTCAAAACACTTTTCTGGCAATTTTGGCAATTTACTATTTTTAGTTGTTTTTAACTTCTAGGGCCATTTTGAGGGCCTAAATGAAGGTTTTTTGGGTTCGAGCTTCTCAATGATATTCAAAGGCTCTTATTGATCCCCCAAAATGAATCTCCTTGATGATACCTTTCCAACGAGCTATCGTGCACCCCAAAATGAAGATCGTATGCCAAAGTTACACCCTCGAGAAGTTGATACACCAAACTACTCAAAACGAGGTCCACAAAACTGTTGCCTTTTCATCTTCCAGGGTTAGGGTTTTGGATTTTCTTTATGATAAAAAGGCCTTTGGAGCCTCATTGTAAAATCATCTTCTTGCGAATGCGAGTAGCGGACACATCTCTTCTCAGAGATAAGATACCACCATTCTAGCGAGTCTTTCACTTTGTATTTTTAGAGTCTTTGTACATTTTCGCTCATTAAAATAAAATTGTGTGTTACTGTATCTTTGTGTTTATGGTTGCATCTCTGATACATTTTTGTTATATTATTGGATATCCAAGATATCTCTATACATTTTTTTATTATATCTCCGCTCTCATTTCGTGCCGAAAATAATATGAATCATTCCTTTCGGTTTATGTAATGCACTTTCAAATTTCATGAGAGTAATCAATGATGTGTTACATCCTTTTATTGATTCATTTATATTAGTATACTTGGATGACATACTCATCTTTAGTAATACTTTTTACAAGGAAAATCACTCGATGGAATGGGGTAAACCACCACAAACAAAATGACTGTAGAAATCAACTCTAATCCCAAGTATGCTATATAAAAGAAAATGATAACAAGACAAGATAAAGATCCTACCTCGTCCGGGCATTCGATGAAGACCATCGTTGAGCACACAACTCAAATATTTATACGTTCAACTTGTTCTCAACAACCAATATACGCAAGCATATGGTGATAATATATATTGTTAGCACATACAAAAACATAATCCATTAACATTCATAACAAATACACCCATGGAATAATAATTTAAATATTTGCAAGACATCAATTGGATGAGAAAAGAGTATTTCTATTAAAAAATGATCAACAAAAGTGTATCAGTGACAAACTTCTATGTCAGAACATCTCGAAACAAAGAAACAAATTTCCTTTCAGCTGGGCCTCCACCACTTCAATCCTCCACCAAAGGTGAGCTCATATAAGAGAGACAATGAGGTTCTTCATCAAAGAGGGAAGAGCTTGGGGGATGAACAATGTTTTTAGACTTTAAAGGACAAAGGGATACAAACTCAATGTGAAGTGAAAATTTCTCCAGAGTACCTTTGTTCTCAAAAATTGATTTCTCTCCTCTTCCACGGTTTGGATATGGCCCAATTTATAGCCTTCAAATGGAACTTAAGGGCCAAGTTGGAACATTTCCAGTATATGGAAGGTGAAAGATCATGGATCTCGTGAAGTGACATGGAAACCCGACACAATTTTTAATTTTTAGCACCAAACTCGATATACGTGAGTTGTAGTGGTGCAACCTATGTATACACATGATGTTTAACTTGTAGGACGTGTATATGTGGAAAATATTATTTTTTGGCTCTGGGAAGTGCAAAAGGGGACTTCAAGTCAGCATAGGGAAATGGAAAGGCCTTTTGAGAAAGTTGCATGGGGTGAGGAAAAAATTGCTATAAAAGATGCCCCCTAATGTGTGAGGTCAGAGGAGTATCTGCGATGGTCGAATTACATTATAATTCCCAGAAGTGGAGTAATGGAGATTCAGCTAGAAGAACTAGTTGTTCATGAGAATATTAAAATCTATAATGACTTTGTACACATGGCTGTCACTCTGAATTACACTGCAGATCCATGTGGAAATATACCAAACATTTGTTCATGGCCCTGAATAGGAAATACAAAGTACATACATGCCATAGGTTGTCATAGTCACGAACAAGACCCAGTGAAAACCAATCTCAAAATCAATTTGAAGATATCTGTATAAAATGCAGTACAATCTGATCTCCCATGATCACTGAAGTCATATAGGTACTGGTCCAATGAATGATAGCAACAACTCATGAAAACTTCTACTATAAACTGATGTCTTCAAATCTTCTACACGATCTGCCAAAGGTGCAAGTCTACATCATATGAATAGAGGAGTTGAGGTCGAACACAATGAGAATTCGTTTGATTACCGGTCATTAAGGTATACCGTTAACAAACATGAGACAACCTACCGATAATGAAAGTAGGTATCAAGGCACTGAATACATTCTTACAAGTGTGAATAAATTTGTTGAGGTCGAACACTTGAATAATCCATCGATCAGGGGACATTGATGTATTCCAAACTGTCGATGGCGGGAGAACATGCTACTCATGACTGCAAGCCTCTAGGTACTCATAGGACTCTAGGCCTCGTTTCCAGAATAGATGAGATGAATTCGATGGAAGGAGACCCGTTGAAAGCAGAGAATTAAAGTATCTCTCATCAGTCAACACGAGGTACAAAGAAATATCTTGATTATTTGGAGGAACTCGGACGAAAAGGATGTTCATGAACCAACGACCCCGTTCATATTTTGTATGCACCATATGAAAGTAGTGCATAGAAAAGACCCTTTGAATAGAAGCCAATAAGGAAAACTGTCGAAAAAGAAGAGGAAACCACCAATAAGGATAATGGCATCCAAGACATTGCACGAATCCCAATGTGTGAAAATATTTTTTTCCATTGAACATAAGGGAAACCCCCAGTCAGGGACCAATGAGGAGATGTCGACTGCTTGGTTCAAGGTTACCTATGCATAATGGAAGCAAGATCAAGGTGCATGGTAGGACTACAACTTCATGTAACTCTGAGACACACTGAGGGTATGGTCAACATGCAAAGTCAAGAGCTCTGAGAAATGGTCGACACAGGCTTATAGACTTCCTTTGAACAAGAGCATGAGACATATGGAGGACTCTATAAGCATAGAATTGATAATGAAACTTTGTGATGCAGGCGACACCAATCAAACTCTTCATAGGGACTGGAAAAGTAACCAGTAGGAGGAGTAAAATCTAAGTAACAAGCTCACCTTCCTAAGGTCATGCTAAACCCAAACTTTGGATGACAAGTAGACTCAAAATTTTGTGCTCTGTTCAAAGGCAACACGACTGCTTCCAATATGAGATAATATTCTTTTCCCGCCCGTCTTTTTTTTTTGTTTTTTCATAAGAAAATGAATGCTATGATACAATGGAGGAAACAAGTGTCACGAGTAAGAAACTAGTTCCAACAGTGGAACATACCTATGCTCAATGCAAGGAGGTGCATGCATGACATTGACACTCGAGGGAATGTTTCCTCTTAGGGTACAGGGTGTTAAGCTGCAAAGGATACAAAGAAGGATCTGCTTGGCTTAGTGATGCAAATTATTGAGGTAGTCGGCTTGTAACGAGAAAGAGAGAACCGAAAATAGGCTCAATACTATAAGAAGGAGGATGAAATGCAATTACAACTTAACTCCAAAGAATGTCATTTTTCATAAATTTAGTCCCTTAGGCCCGAAAAAGTATAAAACAATACCTAGGAGAACTCTTCTAGCCACTAGTGACTAGAGTATTCCTTTTTCAAAATTAGTCTACTTGGTCTGGAAAAGGGTTAAACTTACACCAAATAGATGTCCTTTCAAATCCATTTAATGAGTGTGAAAGAGACAATTTCACTCGACAATCTTTTTTCTTTTTATAGAGTCAGAAAAGAGCTTAACTAAGACTTGGTGAAAGTCCCATAGATATAGGTTTAATGATTATGAGTAAGAATATGAGTTTCGAACACAAATTCATATTGGAACTATAAGGTACTCCTGGTCCTATGGACTAATCTCTACATGTGCACAAGATGGTACATAGGTTCTAACTAGGTCACCCATGTTTGGTAAGCCTCTACCATTCAATAACGACACTTTAATAGCAGTAGGAAGGTTCTGTGCTGCTAATAAATTGGTTTGTTCCTAAGGTATACAGATCACAGTCATAGGATAATGAAAATATGCAATATGGAGTGGAAACCTATCCTATATGCTTGTAAAATATGTTTTATTTTTTAATGCAAACTCAAGCACATGTAGTTTCTTTTCAATTTAGCATGAAGAACAATAAACAATGCAACAATACAATAGCTACAATAAACCAAGATCACAAGAAGAATAACCATGGAAAAGACATAAGAAGTTATCCTAGGAATACACTTCTCAACCAAGGGAAAAACCAAACAACCCTTTACTATATTTCCAAGAGAAGGACCTTCACACCATAAACCCTAGCCCACATAAGAGGGTTCTCTATGACCAAGAAAACTAGCGCATAAGAAAGAGTGCACACCAAGTTTCAGCTCTCTAAGTTAAGCGTTGAGTGAATGGGATATGATCCACAATGGGGATGTATCTCTCTAATAAATACATGGCCTAAATCATCAAATAGATGTGTCTGTTGGCACAATAGGGCCGACTTGTACAACTCAATAATATAATTAATCTTTTACACTATTAATTATCTTTACACAGTAGGGCCGACTTGTACCCTTCACAATACAAATTAGGGTTTCACAATATTATTACTCTTTGACAATATAACAAGGGGTCTCACACACATCCTCTAGTGCTCTGCCACTAGGGACAAGTCCACATGTGCTCAACCACAAGGGATGTCACTATCAACAGATCAAATCAACTAAATCTATAGGAGTACGTTCTGGAGAGCCATCTCAAGTCAACTCAAATAAGTCCATAGGAGTACGCAAGGAGACCATCTCAAGTCATCTCATCTCTGTCCAAAGGAGCATGACCAGAGACCAACACACATCATCTCAACTCAGTCCCGAGGAGTATGACTCACCTATCACATAGGTGTTCTCACAGATCATCTCAACTCAGTCCAGAGGAGTACGATCTGGAGAATGTCTCATGAAGTTGCAATCATCAACACTCCCTCTCATCTAGGGAGGCATTCTCCACCAGACCAACTCTCTCACGGAAGTACTTGAACTTTGTACTGGAAAGTGGTTTGGTGAAGACATCTGCAACCTGCTCGTGTGTAGAAAGGTACTGCACATGTAGTGCTTTCCTCTACACCATATCTCTGATATAATGGTATTTTATCTCGATGTGTTTCAATTTATAGTAAAACACATGATTCTCTAAGAGCTTCACACAAATCTGGTTGTTGCAATGAATAATGGTGGAATCCATCTCATCTCCAAATAATTCTGGAAGGAGATTGTGAATTGCCACACATAATGCAATGTACTCTACTTCTGCGATACTCAAATCCACATAAGTCTATTTCTTGTTGCACCAGGAAACCATGGAAGATCCCAAAGTAAAACAACAACTGGAGGTACTCTTCTGGTCCATTGCACTCCCTTCCCAATCTGCATCGGCATATCCCTACAATCTCATGTCTACACCAGAGGCATATCTCAGTACATAACCAACTGTGCCTCGTAAATATCTCAACACATGCTTTGCTGCTATCCAGGGTGTTTGTCTTGGCTGACTCATAAACTGACTGAGTACACTCATTGCATAACATATATTAGGTCTGGTGTTAACTAGATACATCAATGATCCAATTAGTTGTCTGTAAATATGTGGATCAATCTCACCTAAATCATAATAAGTCTCGCTCAGTTTCTTCAGATTCATCACCATCGGTGTAGGCATGGGCTTGCAGTTTGTCATCCCAAATTTCTTCAATATATCCACTATGTATTTCCCCTTACTTAGGATAATATCATCAGTCCTCTGCCACACTTTTAGTCCCAAGAAGTAGTGCATCATACCAAGGTCCTTCATCTCGAATTCAAAATCCAATGCACACTTGCATTCAACAATAAGGCTTTCTGAACCGGTGAGGAATAAGTCATCAACATATAGCACCAAAATTAGGCACTCATCACCAAAAATGTTGTAGTATAGGTTGGGATCAACAACACTCTTGTTGAATCCCAAACTCATCAAATATCCATCAATGTTCTCATACCATGCACAAGGTTCCTTGTTTAGTCCATATAGGGCTTTCTTCAACCTGCACACATGAGACTCCTTCTCATGTAGCACAAATCCATTTGGCTGCTCGATGTAAACTACTCAATTTATCCATTGAGAAATGATATCTTCACATCCATCTGATGTAGTCTCCAACCCATGGATGCGACAAGGGAAATAATTGTATGGATGGAAGTGTATCGGGCAACATGAGAAAATGTCTCCTCATAATCTATTCCATCCACCTGAGAGAATCCTCTAGCCACAAATCTCACTTTGTATTTCTCAACACTTCCATCATTTGCATGTTTGATCTTATAGATCCACTTGGAATTCATTGCAGACTTCCCTTTCGGCCTCGAAACAATACCCCACACATCATTTTTCATGATGGACTGATACTCTTCAGTCATGACATCTTGCCAAAATTGTTGACCTGTTGCTTCTCCATGACAAGAAGGCTCGATATCAATGATGTGGCTCATAGCTGAAACATAGCTCAAAAATCTCTGTGGTATTTTTCTCTCTTGGAATGTACCATCAGGAGATGCATGTCTCTCTTCCTCCTACAAAGTTTGTCAAGCACATGCATGCCTCTTCTGGCCTACTGCAATGTCTCTAGGAACATCAACCGGAACTACAGGATCAACTGGATCAACTGGATCAATAACTATCTCCCTATGAACTGTTGAAGAGGGAGAAGGTATTGTCTCTTCTTTTATCTCACTGTCAATATCCATCTGATATTCTCTGGATCTTCGGAAGGCTCTCTCTTCCTCAAAGGTGACATCTCTGCTAACCTCGATTTTTCTCTCACCAGGGATGTATATTCGGTATGCCTTCGAAGATTCACTATACCCCACAAATTTACCCTTTATGCCTGAAGAGTCTAGCTTAGTCTTATTTTCCTTGGGTGCATGAATGTATAGTAGACACCCAAATATCCTGAAGTGTCCAACCTCAAGCTTCACTCCGGTGAAATATTCTTAGGGATTCCTTTTCTTTAGAATCTTATGAGGACTCTTGTTCTGAACGTACACAAATGTCATGGATTCTTCTTCCCACATAATCATAGGTAGATTTTGATCATGTATCATTCCTTTGGTTGCCTGAACAATGGATCTGTTCTTCCTCTCTGCAACCCCATTCTACTAAGGGTTATAAGGAACGATGTACTCCCTCTTGATCCTTGCCACAATACATAAATCACTGAAATCCCTGGAGGTGTACTCTCCTCCATTATTTGATTTCAACACCTTGATATTCCTCCCGGTCAGGTTCTCAACCTGATCTTTAAACTCTTGAAATATCTCAAGGACTCCATCCTTGGTCTTCAAGAAGTAAATACACATCTTCTGACAGTGATCATCGATGAAGAGAACATAGTACAAGTATATGCTCAAGGAAGCAACGATAATGGGTCCACAAACATCTATATGTATCAAGTCCAAGATCCCCTTGGATCTATTGTCACTACTCAGAAAGGACCCCTTGACATTCTTGCCAAGAGCACAACCTTTGCAAATTCCATCATGCTCGATATGTATCTCTGGAAGGCCCGTCACCATCGTCCCTAGAGCGGGAAGGGCTCTATAATGTAAATGAGAAAGTATCCCATGCCATATCTCGCTCAAGCTAATAGTATAATGTAATATGGCCTGGACTGGTTAGACAATCAATCTATACAAACTGTTTTCTTGAACACCAATCACCCGGGCATAATCCATCCGTGAGTTCTTGTGCCATGCAAGAACTTTTCTTTGGAGAAAATAACCTTGTAGCCTTTATCTTCTAAGGAAGAAACAAAGATAAGGTTCATTTTCATCCCAGGTACATATAGTACCTCACTTAATTGAAGAGGTATGTCAGAAACTAGTTGGAAGGGAGAAGAATCTAGCATTATCACCAATTACAACATGCAAACGAGACTCTTTCTCTACAAGGTTTGTAAGATGTTCTCTATATCCAGTCATGTGTCTGGAAGCACCATTTTCAACCAACCAAATATCACTATCAGTAGGAACCATACCCGAGAGTGTTCAAATGAAGAAGAATGCCTCATCCTTTATGTCTTCATCTTGCTGAGGTGGTTCTGAATCATCATCAACAATGGAGGCATGTTGTCTTCCTTTCTTTATGGTAGGAAAATTTCTTGCAATGTGTCCATAATTGTCACATATGAAACATTGAATCTTGATATGTCTTTGCTTTGTTCATGACCTAGAGCTACTCAATTTTTTTTTCATTGAATGCTTTGCTGAAACTTCTTCTATTTCTTCTTCCTTTCTTTGCATGAGAAGCAATGGCTTGATTTTCATTATGATGGGAGACTTGTACGCCTCTGGCTATAAGTCTGGTTTCCTTCTGAGTGTCGTCTTCTTATAGACGATCAAACTGAGGTAAATCTACTCTTCCACTGATACTTTGAATGAATGGTTCCCAATGGCTTGGAAGAGCATTGAGAGTAATCATGACAAGTGTTTTGTCTGTTATGGTTTCTCCAATGCCACCTAACTGATCTTTGATCTCTGAAATATTCATGAAGAAGGTAGCAATGGTGTCATCTTTCGTCATCTTGATATTTTGAAGGTGGTGTTTCAATGTAAGATCTTTGTTCGTGTTGTTTCTCTCAAACATCTTCTTCAACGCATCATACATTAGAGAAGTTGTCTTCAAGGTAGAAATGTGAGGTAGTAGATGATCTCTTACTGAGTAGATTATTATCTTTCTAGCTTTGACATCATTTGTCTTCCATTCAGCCTTCTCTTCATTGGTTGTTGTTTTTGGTAGAGTTCCTTCTATAAATCTCAATAGGTCACTCTCTTCTAGAGTGATGCGTAATCTTGACTTCGAGGAGTTGAAGTTGCTTGATCCATCAAGCCTATCTTCCACCAAAGTTATGTTCCTCATGGCTTTCAGATTCTTCACAAACCCTAGCTTCAGAAAAACTGACGACTAGGCTAGGATAGAAACCCTAGGTTTAGTTGGAATCATGACTGCCAACAAGAATCCTTGGAGAGTCAAAAGAACCCCAGTGAGCTGCAAAATTCCCCAACGACCTGTAGAAACACTAAAAACCCTAGGGACGAAAATCCAAACTTCTTCAATTTTCAATCTGAGAGTTGCAGGTGATGCGATGGACTAGGTCGTACCTGTCTGTGAATAATTTAGGTCCAACACGTCAAGGAAAAGTGATAAAACTAGCTTGACAAGGAAAAGGGTAAGGGCCATTTTTGTAGTTGTAGCAAGAAGGTGACAACTATCTTGGAAGTTGTTGGCGTAGCTTGTGTAATGGCTCTTTCATGAACACTGCTCTGATACCATGTTTTATTTTTTAATGCAAGATCAAGCACGTGTAGTTTCTTTTAAATTTAGCATGAACTTGAACCATAAACAATGCAAAAATACAATAGTTGCAGTAAACCAAGATCACAAGAAGAACAACCATGCACAAGACACAAGAAGTTATCCTGGGAAAACCCTTATCAACCAAGGGAAAAACCTAGCAAACCTTTACTATATTTTCAAGAGAAGAACCTTCACACCATAAACCCTAACACACACAAGAGGGTGCTCTATGACCAAGAAAACTAGCGCATAAGAAAGAGTGCACAACAAATTTAAGCTCTCCAAGTTAAGCGTTGAGTGAATGAGATATGATCCATAATGGGGATGTATCTCTCTAATAAATACATGACCTAACTCATCAAATAGATGTGCCTATTGACACAATAGGGCCAACTTGTACAACTCAATAATTTAATTAATCTTTTACACAATATTAATTATCTTTACTGTTCGACAACACAGGTATTCCAACAGAGGACGAACACCTTCAGTAACCACTCACATAACCAGATCAAAGATCAACACACCGATGTTTTCACGTGGTAAAACCCCTAC
>JZKD02S1260255.1:120554-131937 GCA_000966675.3 Picea glauca
TAATGCAAAGAAAAAGATTACAGAGAGATTTTACAAGAGATTTTCTCACAATCAATCATCGGAAAATGACCCTCCATGCTCTTTAAATAGAGATCATGGACCAATCGGGTGTTAATCCATGGATCAATGGCCGTTAAGATCGAGGAGAGTTTGAACCGTCGGATCACTCTATGTCGGGAACATATTGTGACCGTCGGATTTCCTAACTACAAATGCATACTAATGCATACTAAAGAAACACATTTTTACCTAACGAAATATTAGACCAAGTAGATCTTAACTAACTCCTAAGTGTCTAAATATCCTAACATTACACAGTAGGGTTGATTTGTACCCTTCATAATACAAATTAGGGTTTCACAATAGTATTACTCTTTGAAAATATAGCAAGGGGTCTCACACACATCCTCTAGTGCTGTACCACTAGGGACAAGTCCACATGTGCTCAACCACAAGGGACGTCACTCTCAACATATCAAATCAACTAAATCCATAGGAGTATGAATTGGAGAACCATCTCAAGTCAACTCAACTAAGTCAATAGGAGTACGACAGGATACCATCTCAAGTCATCTCAACTCAGTCTAGAAGAGCACAAAAAGAGACCAACACACGTAATCTCAACTCAGTCCAGCAGAGTATGACTCACCTATCACATAGGTGTTCTCACATACCATCTCAACTTAGTCTAGAGGAGTACGATCCGGAGAATGTCTCATGAAGATGCAATCATCGGCAAAAGAAAATACTTGCTGAAGTCGCGAACGAGCAACATGACACTAGAAACCGCAAAAATCCCTGGGCAAAACCACCAAAACCAACTCATTCCACTGCACTATTATTCCATTAGGTCGAAATATTAGCAAAAACTATATAAAGTGGATACAAATTTTCTACTAATAGTAAAAATAACCAATTTTACCATATGATTTGAAATTTTTTTACCCACATAGTGCATTTTGGACCAATTTACCCACGATATTCAACTGTCAATTACAAGAGCTATGAGCGATGGAATTGAAAACCGTCTGGACCAAGTAAGTACTCTTGCCCTCCTCTTCATTTCTAGTGGTTTACAATTTCAAATTAGTCCTCATTTTTTTATTTTTAAAGGGCGAAAATTATGAATTACAGTGTACGCGGGCTGTAGTTCATTGGGTCACATATATGTAGACATGTACGCGAGAAAAGAAAAGCCTGCCTATGTATATGTGTCCCTACACGCGACTATTAACATTACAACTTGCGTATAATTCCACAAACAAGTTTTTAAAAAGAGTTTGACTCAAAAAAGGGTTTTTCTTTTACAGGATGGTACTTGAAGGGAGAGAGAGAGAGAGCATGAGGAAGTAGATGCAGCAGTGGAAAGAGATGCAGGGGGCCAAATTCCCCTAAATAAATGTGGGCTTTACAAGTTTTGGTCTCTCAAAGGAATGAGGGCTCAAGTGAGATTGCTTCAAATGCTAGTAAAATTATGTGATCCGGATACAGAGGCCTTCAATATCGATGGGAAACCATTGAGAATTGAAGTAGAGGACATCTTTTTCATCACAAGATTGTCTCGTCGGTGCGAGGTGGTGAATCTCAAAGCCCAAGGTGTTGGGGGTGGTATCAACATAGAGGACTTCTTTCCCACCCACTATGTTGCAGGCACATAGAAAGTAGGGAGTCAACTCCCCATCAGGGTGATTGAGAACCTAAGTTTAAATATCATCATCCTTGTACTTACATGGATCACAGGGTCGACCTCGTTGCACCAGGCATCAAGGCCACTCATGTTTTACACAGTAGAGTGTTTACAACCCACAGTTTATGATTGGTGCACCACACTACTGGCTAACATGAAGAGTCAGCTGACAAATTGCAAACATGAGAGGAAAATGAACTTCGGGTTCACATCTATCTTGTGTAGTTTTTTCTTTGAACGAGTTCCAGGTTTGAGCCCTAGAGTAGAGATCATTCCACAAGGACCGCGTGATCCAACCATGTCACAGTGGACCGAGGTGATGAGGCGGTTAGGAGGTGGTAGGGTACCAACCCCCTACAACGATGAGTTGTTCTTCTGGTGGCATCGACAGGTGATAACCATAGATGACTACCCTTATGATGGGATCAACTACATAGAATATCTAGATATGCCATTTCCACTAGACTCTGCCTACGGTGATATAGGTATGAAACATTTTTATATATTTCATTTTTTTGTGTTTTTTCAAAAATAAGAAAAAACAAAAATATTTTTGGATGGTATCAAGTATTGACAATTACTTTGTTACACATATGTGGGTCCACGACGACTGGATGGTTTCCCACGACAAAGACGAAGGAACTGGGGAGATGAGCCAACGGGAGAAGATGGAAAGAGAGTGCTACAAATTGTGTAGGGGAACATGTCTCATTTGATGCACATGATTCCTATGGTTCAGGTTGAGGATCTATCAGAGGTTGTGCAGTGGCAGGTGGTGGGTGTGCCCCGTGCATGGGTGCAACTCTTCCGGTGTCACACCCATGCCATAGTATGCTATCATGATATTCATCCTGTTCCATAGGTGTAGATTCCATGGTCATTATGTCTATCGACCATATATGTATTTTGAGGGTGTGAGCCCCATTTTGTACTATGACACCATATTTTTTGGAGAGATGAAATATAAAAACATTGGTCTTCGACTTTACTTGTATATGTGTACATTGATGGCTGTTTTTTATTTACTTTAGTTATGTGACAAATGTCAATCTAAAACATAATTAGCATATGCATCAGATACATAATTAGAACTTCTAGGTATGTGATTATGAGTAATAAAATCAAAGTGTCGTTCCAAAAGTCATACCCGTAGGAATCGTCGTAGTAGAGTAGGGTCTCGCACACAGTAACTGTCGTTCAACTGACATACTACTAGTTGGGAGTCCATGTGAACTTCTAAAGAATGAACACCGTGTGAAATGGCATTGTGTAAAATCTCTATAACGATGCTATATTCAACCACATTATTCATTAATGGCCCTAGACAAACGCCACTTGAAGACACCAGTTGACCCTCGGGTGAGTAAATGACCCAAGCGACAAAAGCCAAGTTCTGTGTATGACGACTGACACTGTCTACGAATCCTAAGTAAACAGAAGACTCCATTGACATCTTCCAACCAAGGGAAAACTCGATAAGCAAGTTGGTGACACAAAGGAAAATATATATATGCACTAAGATACACTAGTATACAAAGAGTCACGCTCAAGATTGGCGCTCAAGAGTAATATATTTTAAATTAGAGGCCATTTCTGGGCTCAACCAACATATTCCCTTCATAATCTTCCAATTCATAGGCTCCTTTTTCTAAAACATGTCGCACAATATAAGGACCGTGCCACATGGGGTTGAACTTGCCTACCCCCAACGATTCTTTGGCTTGGTCATACAA
Organism: Picea glauca; assembly: GCA_000966675.3. NCBI lineage: Eukaryota > Viridiplantae > Streptophyta > Pinopsida > Pinales > Pinaceae > Picea > Picea glauca. Next base: position 123,975 of record JZKD02S1260255.1, read on the forward strand.
GAGGACCAAGTCACCCTTAATGTACTGATGAGGACAAACATACATATTATATTGGACCTTAACACATCGTTTATTTGCTTTGATAGCCGTAGAGGCGTCTCGACGCTACTCATCTAGGCTCTCTAGGTGTACAAGGCATTCTTCAAGATCATAAGTGTTAGGTAGGAGCTCAACTACCAGTCTAAGGGAAGGGATTTCACATTCAATCAGAAGGATCGACTCCACACCGTGTACTAACTGAAAAGGAGAAAAATCGGTGGAAGTCTCAATCGAGGTTTGGTATGCCCAAAGCATAGGGTAAAGCATTAGATGCCAGTCATATTTCCTCTGGATGACAGTTTTGTGCAAAATGGTCTTGAGATATTTGTTCACAGCCTCTACTTGTCCATTTTCCTAGGAATAATAAGGGGAATAATGACCACGCTTAAACCCCATTTTTTATGTTAATTCCTTCGTGATTTCATTCTGAAAGTGACTGTCATGATCAATGACAATCTCCCTTGGGATTCTGAACCGGGCTATAATTTGGTTGAACATGAAAAACGCTAGTCTTACCATCAGATTTAATAGTAGGCATGGCCTCTACCCATTTAGTGAAATAGTCTACGACCATGATAATGTGTTGATGCCCCCCAACCGAAGCTAGGTTACAATCCATAAAATCCACCCCCAACTTGATGAAGGGACCGATGGTGATGACTAGGTGAAGAGGGGATAGATGCGAGCACTTTTTTTGAGTGAACACATGGCAAGGGTGACACTTCTTGACTGCTTCAACACAATCTTTAAAAATTGATGGCCAAAAATAACCAGCTCACGATATTTTTTGGGTTGTCGCAAGCTCAGATAGATGACCAAAACAATCCCCACTGTTACAGTCATTAAGAATGGACTCAGCTTCTTCGTGAGTCAAGCAAAGACGTAGGATATTATCCACTCCTTGACGATACAAAGTGTCACTGACGATAAGGTAGTTTTTAGCTTGATGTTGTATATGTCGTCAATCATCTCTCGACAGATCCTGAGAGAACTTCAAGGTTTGAAGATAGATCAAAATGTCTCCATAACAGGGGTCCAAAGACGAGATAAGGAAAATATGTCCATCTCCGAATGAATTATTATGAATAACGTCCTCATCTAGTCGAGGGAAGTTCAATATTAACTCAGGAAAGACTAACAATTTCTTATATTTCGCCGAAGGAAAATTGAGGTCAAATTCTTGCAAAATGACAATCCACTTATTGTATTCTCCCCCTATGATACACCTAGTAAGGACGTATCGAAATGGGTTGATATCAACAACTACAATAGTTTTTCAAAGAAATATATAATGTCGTAATATTTGAACCACATGTACGAAAACCAAGGCTAGCTTCTCAACGTGAGAGTACTTAAGTTTAGGGTTGACTAAGTTTCGACTAAGATAGTAGACAATGTGCTCATGGAGCTCATCATCCTCTTGAATTAGAACCATACCAACCATCCCTACGGATGCGAGGATATAAAGAAAATAATCTCTACTATAGTTTAGAGGATTCAACAGGGTCGTCAATACCAAGGATTTCTTAAGAGCATCGAAGGATTCTTGGGCTCACTCATCCCATATAAACAATGTCCTTCTTCAAGAGATGCATGAAACCCTTAGTTATATTGGCATAGTTTACTATAAACCGATGCAAGAAGTTAGCCTTCCTCTGTAAACCCTGAAGTTGACGAATGTTACATGGGGGAGACAATCAAAGTATTGCCTCAACCTTCATGGGATCCATTATGATCCCATTCTTAGAAACTAAGAATCCTAAAAGAAAACCAAACCTAATGCAGAAGATGCACTTGTGAGGGTTTAAATGGATGTGACAATAACGACATCTCTCAAATACCAGTCAAAGGTGAGTAGAGTGATCTACTCTCTGGAGAGAGTGAGCAACAAGATCATCGACGCAAGATTCAACAATATGCTTGAGATCGTGAAAAGCAAAGGTCATGGCTCGCTGGAAGGTTGCTCCAGCGTTTTTAAGGTTGAAAGGTATTTTCCAGTATGAAAAAGTACCCCAAGGACAAATAAATGTCATCTTATGTTGATCCTCGGGTTTAATCTGAATTTGATTGTATCATGAAAATCCCTCCATAAAAGAAAAAACCTCGCTTCCCACACACTCATTGAGACTTTGATCAATGAAAGGTGTCAGGAAGTTGTCTTTAGGACAAGCCTTATTCAGGTCTCAAAAATACATACACACACAGATGGTTCCTTGTTTATTATTCACGAGAATGGGGTTGGATACCAATTCAGTCAAGGGAACCAGGTAGATGAAACCAACATTAAGTAGTTTATCCACCTCTTCCTTAATATCAGGGGCCTTCCTAGGATTAAAAACTCTAAGTCATTGTCGAACATGTTTATCATCTGAGTAGATTTTGATCTCATGTTCGACAATGCAAGGGTCGATTCCTGACATCTCTTCATATGACCAAGCTAATACATCACAAAATTCTTTGAAGAGATCGATGTAGATCTGAATTTCTTTAGGAAAACAATCCGCACCAATATATACATTTTCAATATTTCCAAGAATTCGAGAGATGTCGATGGTGAAGGTAGGAAAAATACTCGCCATGTTTCCTTCGGCATAAATGCCATGCGTATCTAGTGGAACCATGATGAGACTGACCATCTCACTCAAGGTATATCTAAAATCATCCTATTTGATCCTAAAAATATCTTGGAGGAAGTAAGAGCGATGATCCATATCATCCCATGGCTTATCAGGACCATTCATGGCCTCTAAGATGAATTCATTCGAAGGTAAGTATCGTCGAGGAAATCATGTGAGAAAGATGATAAAGTGGCCCATACGGGCTTGAGAACATGATCCTCCTCACCCTTCTGCTAGGAGACATGATCTGGGTCAACAGTAGGGTCAAGAACAACCTGATACCCTATCGTTGCCACTGATAGTGGCATTGCCATTCCAATATGTGACTGAACTTCAAAAGACATGGTTGGGGAAGGCAAGGTCCAAGGATATTTGAAATACAAAGTACGGAAAAAAAACATACCTCATTGACAAAGAATACCTACTAAACATGGCATAAATGTGATGAATTGGTGCCATGAAATCAAAGGTACCCATGAGGGAGGAATACAGTTCGACACCAATATCCTCAGTTGTTGATTGATAATTGTTGATTACTGGGATCGAAGGTCCAATTGATGCATTGGGACTAGCATGTGCAAAGGATAATTGATCAATCATCACAATTTTCCCTTCGTGAGGAAAAAATAAAGTATAGAAAATAGATGATACGAATACGGTAATGGCACAAGTCTAATTATGCCTTAGTAATAAATTATAGTCAAGGGGCACATCAACCACCTCGATATCCACCTCCATTGTCTTTCCACCTAACTGGACCGGAAATGAGGGAGGAATTATGCAGGGAGGGAAAGAACGACCATCATCAAATGCGGTCAACATAGTCGGAGATTGAGACAGGGTTGGAGAGCTAATAGATTTCCAACAGGTTAGGGACATCACACACGTTGCAACACCTTCATCAATAACAATACGTTTGATGGTATACTTCAAGCAATCCACATGGATTTGAAAGTCCAAATGGTAAGGCAAGCGAGGCTTCACATCCATGACATCAAACTTGATAACCTTAGAGCCACACGGGTCTAGAGCTCCTAAAGTAGATAACAAGACATTCCTCTATGAAGGACACGTCTGGAGAAACTCTGAAGCCAACATCGCACAAGAGGTTTGACCCAGATCTTCGACAATCAAATAGTTATGGGCAACTCTAGTATTAGGGTTGTAGGAAGAGAGTTTTAGTACTCCTTTCAGAATACGAGGCTGAGGCTCTGGATTTTCGATATGCAAAGGTGTTTTAGTAATCTAATACTTGACCATATTTACACATATACGGTCACCTTCATGCGTCGGGGGGTTTTGATTCCCACTCGCCGCATTTCTGGAATTAGAGGAGCTCAAGGCCATGTATTGATTGTGCGGAAACTGATTAGTCAGCACAACGGGTGGTTGAGATAAGAGCCTCGTGGCTTCCTCAAGTTTGGGGCATAAGTGGGTAAGGTGATCATTTGTACAAAGTTTACAAGGAAACTTCACCTTCCGCTTTTCTTTCTTTCCCTCAACAACATTTTTATTTGATCTATCATTGTTAGCATTTTCCTTGGGTTTATTATTATTATTATTATTATTATTCCTCCCACCCTTATGATTATTACCATGTCCTTTCTTTCTATTCCCTCCTGGCTGTTTGTTACCATTCAGGTTGGTCGACAACTATACAAAATGCACATCCATCGACTGAGTAGGAGTGGAGGACATAGACGAATCTTGTCTTGCTACAGACTGGCTTAGAGACAACTCCTTCCACTGGTGTGTCACCAAGTCTGTAGACTTAGTATTTGTAGAGCCTATGATTCCATCGGCATGAGTCCCAAGATTTTGTCTAGGGTCGTAATTTGACCTCAGTGCGTCAGGAAGAATTTCTATAACATCCTAGATTGAGCATATATGAGGTCCAATTGTTGGTCTTTGAAAATAGCTTCCTCTTCAGATGTTACCCTAGATGTAGAAACATCTTTCGAAATGTAAGGCAATAGGGATTTAAGGAACCATTCCAACAGAAACTCTAGAGGAACGTAGGATTTGATCATCCTCTTTTGTCTACGCCACTCTTGGATATGCTCTAAGATATGGGTGGCTTTGTCCTTGCGGAGGGCCGACATAAGTTTTATGCCGACATCGTAACAAACCGACAACTAGAAGTGGTTGAGAAAGACTAAAACCATCTGATTAAAATTCCCGTATGTTCAATCGGTAGCTCAATGTACCATTTCACTGCAACCCCCATGAGGGTGCATTGAAACAGTCTCAAATGAATAGAATCGTCATTAAGGGAATTGGATGAGCACCAAAGATGAAAAGTAGTGACGTGATCACCAGGATCCTCGCCAGTGTTTTTCTCGAATTTCAGAATATCTGAAGGAAGCTTGGTGGGGATGGGGGGCCATGATGGATCATGACGCACCAAGTCATTCATTAATTTTGACAAGTATGGAAAATTAAACGTGGCCATAAAAGGGTGTCGGGGTCGCGAAATCTGAGCTCATGCTCTTGGGAAAGATTGATGTTGAGGGATTGCAGCCCAACCAAGGTTTTGGTATGCACCATGGCCCTACCCAATATGGTAATATCCTCCTCCAAACTGATTCATAAGAGGTTGTGTGGGCACCATACCTGTAGGAATATTATAATAAGGGTTATAAATAATGCCCCCAGCTAGAGGAGCTCTAGTATTGGGGGTGGCCATAGTATGAAACCGACTCCCTCCAGGTGGAAATCCGGAGGATAGAGGTGGATTTGTCATACCAAACGTGTTGGTCAGAATCGGTGTGGAGGAGGAAGGTGGAAATGAAGGAATATAGGAAGTATCTTGTCTGCACGATTGATTACTCCATCCAGGAGCATTAAGACTAGGATTATACCCAAGAGGAAAAGGAGGTTGGCTTTCGACCGTAGGAGTCGTTTGGGGAATATGAGCTCCACCAAATGAAAGTGGAATACGCGGAGGATCCATGCCGCCAGGTCCAATACTAGGATTTATATTATTCGTTGGAATGGAAGATGAAAGTTGCGATGTCATATTCGACATACCATAAGAGAAATGAATAAAGACTGAAGGAATGGAATGAGCATTGTATCTAGGCATACCAAAAAGAGACCCAAAATGGTTCGTTAGTATGGGTTGAGTAGAAACCACAGATCGGAAAGGAGTGATGACGAGAACCTCCATCACTACAATTGCAGTGGTTGAAGGCATCGAAGGAGTTCCATTAACTACGGAAGGTATGGGAGTCGAAGGACTCCCAGTATATTTCTGACTCGATTCAGTACTCATACTTGTATGATCACAAGTCTAGTAGGTGGAGGTGTGTGTACCACGTTTGATAACTTTACACCTTTTATAAGGAAAAGACTCAAGATGCGGTGGTAACTTTAACAAACAACGAGACCTATGTGGAAGTTGGTTTGGATCCATGATGACTCAAGACTCGGTATATAAAAACAAATCCTAAGGCCAACTAACAATCAAAGAGCAAACCAAAATAAACAAAAAGGCCAAATTCACACAAATAGGATATAGTAGCTGAAAAGAGGCCTCCCTGACTAGAGTAGGTATGCCTCACCCAAGAGGGGCATGAGACTCCATTAAAAAGATCAGAGGTATCAGAATCAGTTATAAGGGCCCTCATGGGCTTAGCAACGTAGTCGGTCAAATTCCCTCGGAGAGGTAATCCTCCATAAAGGTTGTGTTTTGTCCGACCCTTATCTGACTCATGGTACCTGCAGAATAACCCCCGAAAGTAAATTATGTGGCTACCTATGTTAAGCAACTAAAGCCACCAAGATATAACCAATGTGGAGATGAACATTCGTAAGTCATGTCCACCGTATGGGCAAGGTAACAAAGCCTAAAATCTTGAAAGCACCGTCTCTCAGGGAGGTGAATGTACTAGAAAGACCCCCAAATACGAATAGATCCCCAGAAATATCTCTGACGCTAAGAAGGTATTAGAGGGATATCTATGCAACCAACTTTGCGTGACCTCATGCTTAACTCTGGTGTGATCGGAGCGTCCCGACGTCACTAATTACACAATGGATTTCACCACTCCCTGGTCAGACACATATGTTGAGTTTAATATCCTTGGATAAGTTTAGTCACAAAATCCTCTTCCAAGGCCCTATATCATATGCTTGTTTGTGTACTCTAAAAAATAAAATCATTTCTAATCAATTTTAATTAATCAACGCTACTTTTAATTACTTTGTTTACTCAAAAGATGTGGTCATGAAACTGATGATGTTATGACTCAGCATATCAAAGAAATGAATATAAGCAAAGAGCTAAGTTCTAATCTTCATTTCTCAAAAGACGATAAGCTCTTCAAAATTCAACTTTCAATTCAACTCCGCAATTTCAATAAGATGCAATCTTTCCATATATATCAAGATCAATACTAAACAACCAAAAGAGAAAATGCCAAAATGCAAAATGTATATTTTGGTATTTTCAATATAAAGGAATGAAAATGCAAGGACTGAATAGCAACTTGATAAAAATTACCCTACTGCAAGCAAAAAGAGATCAGCCAAGAAGGATACCAAGAAGCAAATACTTAGACCAAGATGCAAGGAAAACCAATGAAAAAGATGATGAAAAAGAAAAACCACCCGAAAATTCAACCATAAAAAGGTTTTCTATCACTCTGCAGGCAGTCAATAGTTAGGACAAAGACCCCAAAAGACTCAACAACCATCAAAACTCACCCAACAAACACCAAACTCAACAAGTAAGCAAAAAAGGTTGATGTACGTGACTGTTTAAGAAAAAACCGTGTATGTACGCACCCTATAGAAGGACAACTCAAGTATGTACGCATCCTATAGAAGGACAACTCGCGTATGTACTCATCTTCCAAGGGGAAAACCACGTATATGTATTAAAACACTTTCCAGGGAAAGGATAAGGCCAATAAACTCATATTCAAAGTAAAAATAGGTTGTCAAGCAATCAGGCGACAAGGAAACTCAAGCTAACATAGAGTAATCGAAGGAGAAAAACACTCCAAGCCCCAAAATAGAAGATTCAAGCCCCAGTATGGTCGCCAATTCTGTTACGAGGAAAATCACTTTATGGCATGGGGTAAACCACAATAGACAGAATGACTGCAGAAATCAACTCTAATCCCAAGTATGATATATAAATAAAAATTCTAACAAGACAAGATAAAGAGCCTAACTCGTTCGGACATTCGATGAAGACCACCGTTGAGCATGCAACTCAATGCTTTATACCTGCAACTTGTCCTCAACAACCAAGATACGCAAGCATATGGTGATAATATATAATGTTAGCACATACAATA
>JZKD02S1260255.1:138333-187748 GCA_000966675.3 Picea glauca
ATATATATATATATATATATATATATATATATATAATGTTTTATATATATTGCGTTTATATTTAAAAAAACATGCAGAAAGACAAATTAGTTGCAAAATGTATGAAAACATGCATATTTGTACATTGTAACATTAAAATGGCATTGGTCGTAGTAAGTAGTAGCACATCGATGATTAATCATTCGAGCATCAACCATCTAGAATCTAGCAATTACAAACTTACAAACCAACATACAAATTTTTAAGCCATATAATAGAAAGTAGATCATTAAGTTATGGAATGAAATCAGTCATCTAACAACTGTCAACAATAACATGAGTCATGACAAAATAGTTATGATTACAAAATAGGCCATCTGCAATGAATTATGAAGATCGAAAGGTCCAAAACAATAAAGTTTAAACTGTGCTAGACTCTATTGTCTAGTTGCTAAATGCTATGAATCTATCATCTATAGACTGACATGTAAAGTAATGAAAAAGGAGAAACATCAAACAATTATCCCATACTCCTTCCACCAACACGATTGGCGCGTGTGCTTCCACGTGGTGGTAGTGGAGGAGCCTGAGAAGGAAAAAACTGTGCAGAATGTATAGATGAAGATGAAGCCCCTGCTGCTGGAGTCCTGAACAGGGGGACCGAGGACTGGGTAGTAGCTGGGGGTGACATCTCAGCATGATCATCATCATCAAAAAGACCATTCTCCAACTGTTCTAAAAGCATTACCCCATCCTCCAAATTATCCTCCTTTGGATGGTTGTCCCAACGCTTCAAGTTTTTATCCTCCTTTGCCTCCTCTCAGTAATGGGACAACAATCGCAAGTTGTAATGAACATAAACCAAGTTCTCTGCCCGGCTTGCATTCAACCTGTTTCTTTTGACGTTGTGGATGAAACTGTAGGTGCTCCAAGTTCCAACACCTCTCTGCAGAAGAAGTGTTCACCCCCTGTTAAAGCACCTGTGTTGCCAAACATTGGAGTTGTGGGGTGCCACCACCATAAACGTTCCACCATGCAAGAGAACTCAAATTCTCTCGATCTCTTAAGGCATGGTTGGTCCCAAAGGCACCTTGGCCAAGCATGTACTGGCTCAATTGTTGTCGTATCTTGTCACACTCCTCCTCGCCCGGGACCAATTTATCTAATGCTTTCATATAACCTGCAACAATTATAATTTATCATTAATAGAAATGAATTATGAATATAAACCATAATAATTTATCATAAATAGAAATGAATTATGAATATAAACCATAAGTAGAAAATTGAATTGAACATAAACCATAAATAGAAATTATGATAAATACATTGTTTGAAAAAATTTCTCAAGAACCTTGGCTAAAGCGTTCAAGAAGCAAGCTTCCAGATTTCAGAAGCAAGCTTATGGGTGCAAAGCTTCCTGATTGGCAAATGCATTTTTGAACCCCGAAGGGCACTTCCAAAATCAAGAAGCGTACTTCCGAAATCCAGAAGCGCGCTTCCTAGCCAGCTTCCTGAGCAAACTCGCTCCGAGCGAGCTTCCGAGGCCGGAGCGGGGGGGTGCTTCCGGTAACCCTGCTCAAGGGGCACGCAGGAGAAGGGAAAGGGAAGCTAGAGAGGAAAGAGCAAAAGGGAAGAAGCCCTTTTTGCTTGAGGTGAGGGATGGCAAATCTATTGGCAAAAATAGTTTAAAGTGGGGCTTGGAATTGGGTTTGAATGTCAGGTCTCACTTGGATTTTAGCGTCCCAAACTTCTCGCAACAAAATCGAAGAAATATTGATATTGTGATACGAAATATGGAAAATTCTTTTGAGACTGTTGGTGGCAAAATATCTATTAAGTGTTACAGGACTAGAATGTGAATTATAATAAATAGATATAGATATGCATGTAGAAAAAAGATTCTTAATCGAACTGGCGGATGAAAGTTTCATAACCCCAAACCAGTGGCAAGCTCTAAAAGACAGTATGCAATCAGAAGAATGTTTGGACAGGAGCGTGGAATCGAAAAGAGCAAGAAGTCTTCTTCAAAAGCCACATATATATGGTCGAGAAGGCATAAAAGCCAAAGAAGAAAGATTTGTATGTAACTGCTTTTTAACTCTTTCATGCTTTACTTAATGTTCTTTGTTTCTATTGTCATTCATAAATGTGTACAGGATTCTATTTTCAATTTTTAATGCATTAAGGTAGTATTATGTGATTGATATTTAACGTATAGTTTTAACTTTTTGATACATAATAGATTAAGACAACATTATTCGGTAGAATTTCTCTGATGTTCACACAGAAAATTCAATAGCTTGCTCATCAATTTTATCCAGAAATCTTTGATTATTACATATTAAGGTGTTTGTATTGTGTTGTGATTTGTAGGGGAGAAGACATGATCGATTACCTGATGTGGAGTCTAGTGGTACAAATGTTGACGTAATAAAGGAGTTAACACGGCAGTGAAAATGCTATTTTCCTCCATTCAGCCCATTATCACTGCATGGAAAAAAGGGGAGTTTTATGCTTAAAAGGTAAGTCAAATAAACTCTGAACCTATATTTAATAATGGTGTAAAACTTTTATTATAGTTGTATTTATTAAAAAAAAATTCATCAATCTGTTTCGTTTTAAGAGTACATAAATTATTATTATTATTTGTCAATTAAAAAATATCAATTTCAAAAAATGTCAAGTCAATTCATTTACAGATAAAATTTCACCCACAGTTAGTTTTAGTTTTTCCATTCCAGGAAATGGTTATCCCTAACATTCTCACTTTTAATTTTTCCATTCCAGGAAATTGTTATCCCTAACATTCTCACTTGATGGATGGAATGATTATTTTTTTGTGATTAAAGGAAATAGATACAATCATGCCCAATGACCTGCGTCTAAACAATATTGGAAGAATGACAAAAGTGTTGGAAACGAGGGTTTCAACATCATTTGGAAAGCAAACACGTATTGGCTCAAAAATTGACATGGTGAGTGTATTAATGTTATTTCATGAAAATGGATTTTTGCTTTTGATTTAATTTCAAACATATTTAAAGGTTTTTTTTAAATTATCTCATTATTAATATATTTATTTTTTAATAGGTTTTAAGTAAAAATCACCTCAGGCTAGGTGATAGAGTGAAGTTGTTAGATCTATGTTGCGGAGAACTTGCTGGTTATGGAAGCATTCACTCACTTTCAACTTTTCAGGGAGAGGCCCTTAGTGTAGATGATGTCAATGTCTGTGTATTTAAAGTTGTAAAAGACATTTCTGTACCTTATGAAGATAAAATGGAAGGCTGCACACATTTGAGTGAGAAATTAAATAGCTTCTTTTTAAAGTGGCTTGAAGGATTTTTTAATGAAAATATAATAACAGTGGATAACCAAAGTACAGTTTATATTAACAAAAGTTTATATTAACAAAACATAGTTTGGCTATAACATATTAGGCTATATTCAACTAAATATTATATCCATATATCAATTTTTACATCATATGAACTGCATATCTATCCGTGTGTCTCTTACAAGATTTGACAAGGCTTGTACAGGTACTACATATGCCATATATACTGTTATATGACTATGCTTTAAATCATAATGTGATGCATGCCATGGAACTAGTCATATTTGTTTACTCCTTTGTATGCAATACATGCCATTGTTTGTATTTTTTGTTGTTGCTTTTTATCTAGGTAATGGGGAGTTTGGGAGTTTATCTATCTTTGTATAGATCTGACATTAATATGAATTTTTAAATATGTATTTAAAAGTAAATAGTATCATATTTATGTTTTTTCAATTTTTATTGTTAATAAAAATTATATCGATTTATTATTTTAATTATATAAAATATGGTTTAATATTTTATTTTGGATATGTTAATTTCCTGAAATGATATTTTATAATTCTAATTGGTTCTGGATAACCTGTTAAAATACTTTGAACCATAGTGAAGCAATGTCAGCGAAGAATGGTATTCATTATCTATAGCTAAAATAAACGAAATGATATTTGACAGAGTAAAAGTTGTCATATATTTGTTAACTCATAAGCTTATGATCACTGCACAGTGTAATGAGGTTCATTATTGTTTTTTATGTCTACTTTACACCATTGGATTAAATTGATTGACAATCCAGATTTGAGGAAACATTTTGATGTTAAAGGTTAACGCCTTCACCTTAATCCTTATTTCATTTACCTTATTTTATTTTTCTATCGAGGAGTGCAGCTTTATTTCCATGTAGGTTTCTACTTCTACTCTAGATATTTGCAAGGTAAGTACTTAAGAAGCTTCCATAGTTGCATTATTAATTAGTTGTCTTCATATTAATTTGTCCTTTAACTAAAAATATTTGCATAATTTCTATTGTTGGAACTAGAGAACTAAAAACATTGATTTGTATATAATAAAAAATACCATATATGCCATGATTTGATTGGATGGAGGTCTTATTGTCAGTTTCACTATTTCTAATGTTTTATATGTTAGCATATCCAAAGTTTTTTATCATCTACGGTCTTTTTAAATTTTTACTATTTTTATTAAAATGTTTAGATATCCAAAGTTTTGAGCATCCAGAGTTTTTTATTAGTTGACTTCATATTAGTTTGTCCTTTGACTAATTTTTTTTTACATAGTCTCTATTGTTCGAACTATTGTTACTATTATTACTATTTTTTTATTGTTATTATTTTATATTATTATAAAATAATATAATAATTATTTTGAATATGTAACAAACCTGCCACAGTGAATTCTTTCTTAAATGTTTACACAGCGCGAGGCCCTTCGGTGGTCCTGACAGGTTTAAATGTTTACCTAACAGACCTCACAACCTTAAATGTTTACTTAACATGCCTGTTACACTACATTTTCCTCCGATTTTTTTATGCAATGTTCTCTACAGTGAATATTGGCAATATTGTTCTTCAACGACATTACTGGTTCACTGGTTGATGCTTGCTCGTTGCCTGTTCACTGGTTTCTTGTTTGCCTGTTGTTGTTGCTCTTGTTTGCCTGTTGGTCTTGTTGCAGTTTGCATGCTTGGGAGTCTGCAACTGCGATGGGAACTACGCTTCTGTCATTCCCCATTGATGGGTGGGTTTTAGTGCCATGTTTACCTTCCTATTCGTTGTTTGTTGTTTGCTATTTCCAGTTTGCAAGTGAAAAATTTCAATATGCCTGAGTCAAAATCCTCTTGCAGAACATCTTTGTATGTGAGGAGAAAATACGATTTCCTTTTCTTATATGTTGATGTGGCTGCGATGGAGGTGGGTTCTGTGTCGAACATTGGCGTTTAGGAACGAGACGAAGACAACATTACAGACTTGCTTCTCTGGTCGTAGTAGTCACATACAAAGATGAGCTGCAAGAGGATTTTGATCGCTCCTAGTATTGAAAATTCTTACTTGCAAACTCGAAGAAAAAAAACAACAACGAATAGGGATGCAACCATGGCACTGACTGGGGAACGACAAAAGCGCAGTTTCAATTGTGAACTTTCAAACTTGTGATCAAAACATTCCACATTCTTGACAACTAAGGGTAGTTGGAAAAGGTCTTCAAAAGATAGGCTTTGATAGTGAAAATCTTGGCACTGGATTTGAATCTCTAAAGCTTCTAGATCTTTCTCAAGTTTCCCAACAAATGTCCCTAAGAAATGAATCTTATCCTCGGAACTCCATTTGATTGATTGTAAACAAGAGGATAAGAATGAAGCAAAATTTTCATCCACTTCATCATCAATATATATATCATTCCATTCCTCGAAACCTTGAATAGAAATAGAGTCTGCTAACTCCTTAATTGGCTTTTCAAAGGATCGGTCTTCAATTCTTTCAAATTGAAATGTCTCACATAACATCTCCATTGAAATATGCCAATGCAAAAAGGATAACAATAATTTAACATTGAATAACATATCCTTTTCACACTCTTGAGGATATATCATTTTTAAAGCAAGACGAAGGTTTTCAATATCAAATTCTGGTGCACATACAAAATCTCTTAAGGTTTCAATAGCCATTTGAAATTTTTGAACATTTTGAAAAATAAATTTGTTCATTCGCAGTAGTAGAGATTTGCTTACCTTCAAAAGTGCTTGCAACTTCCATAACACTTCCTGAATTTTCCATTAAACCAGTGGAGTAGTCGGTGAAACCTTCAAAATATAGATTCTTCAAAGTATGGAGTCACCTTTTTGTAACTGGTCTTTGACAATGAAATCGCCAGGGTAAAGTATACATCCAATCTTTATGTCTGACTCTCTATTTAACCTCAGGAATTAGATATGCAATAGTAATTCATATCTCCTAGGGAAAATTTCACTTTCGTTCTCAGGGAACAACGCCAAAATGTTATCACTCTATAATTTTCCTTGGCTAAATGAGGAAAACTAAGAAGTAACCACAAACCAAGATTTAGGACTGGAAGCTAGCCCTTCCAACCTAGAGAGGACTCTCTCTTGCAGCTCAGTCAAGGATTGACTATTTTTGTGAAGTGCAGTGGCTAGATCTTCTGCAAATGAAGGTAGGGTTTATGAAGTGGTGGTTGAGCAAGAGAAAAGAACATTGGGCATGGAGTTAGAGTTAAAGATTTTAATGAGATAAGTTATGAACTATTAATCTCCTAAGAAAGATATGCAACATCTCAGTAGTATAGTGGAGGAAAGGAATACACAAATTAGTCATAACAGAGCAGCAAGTTGAGGATGAATTATGCTATAACTACTAGAGAGAAAGGTGACATATCTGAATATAAAACATAAAGCATCATAGAATGAATTCTATACCAATTCAAAAAAACATAAAAAAAATGAAACTACAAAGCATCTAGCCAAGGATGAAATTTTTAGTTCATTAGATACAACAAATATGAACACATTTAGCTCATGATTTCACTGGAAATAACATACAAAGAGACAAACTGCTGGAAACTGCAACTTGAATCTAGGAGCAATAGGCCAAGTCTTTCTGCTTGGTAACTTTATTCATAAAAAAGTTTGATACACAAAAGCCCAAAGAGTCCTTACTCAGGATCGAACCTCTTTACAAGTATTTTTTCTCAAAATATATAGAATAACATCATCCCTAGGTTGAAGGATTCGACAGTTTCCTTCGTGGCACTGCAAATTTCAAAACCTGCACATTGATACCTAGCCTTTGGTCGCTTTCATTGTTGTCCTCTGATTTGCAGAGATCAATAATACTACCCTCATAAATTGCACGAAAATCTTTAAAGTCTTTGATATGGAATTAATCATGCATAATGCGATCAACAGAAGAAAAGAGTTGGTGCACTCGATATTTGGCACTTATGTAAAATGTTGTCAATTCTATGGTAGATAATATAAATTGGATCCTCGCAATTTGACATATATATGATGTTGATCTAGAACCCAAGCTTGTTGTCACGTTTCATGCCCGTGTATAAATGATCGACCACTTGGATTGGTTGGATAGCGCTGCGCATTTATTTTAATTTGTTCTTCACAGTGGTTGATACCATATGCATCGGGAGAATACAACATTTGTTGTTTATATATATATTGTTGCTTATCAACTATTTTGACGTGTAGAGCATAGAACATATGCCCCTCGTGGGTTCCTCCTTCGTGGCGCTTGCACAAGACTTTGGTGCTCAATGCGTTGGGCTTTGGTGTTGTATATTGATGCTTGGATATTGGCTTGTGATGTGTATGCTTTGACCGAGAACCGAGGCTTGTATTGTGACTTCTGGACCTCGATGCTCAGTTTGGAAACTTAGAGATCTTCATGCCCAATTATTTTACAAAACAGAGTTCTCATCTCGCTAATAAACCCGAGAGATTTAATAGTTTTAAAAACTAATAATTTTATTTTCCAAACATACAAACTTTTGCACCCAGTGAATTTTAATTTTTTGCCAAAATAACTTTGACCCTGCATATGAGCCCGAGAACAAAAATGGCCTTGTCAAACCCAATTTATTTTGCATGAGGATGATTTTTTTTTACAAAGATTCACAAAAAATCTGGCATGTGATAACACTTTGGTTATGGGCCCTCAAAGATGATTATGCATATGATCACTCAATTTCACGTTTCTTGATGCATTGTCACAGTTCTAGAGGAAATACACATGTTCTGAGACATTGGTCACATCCTTAGAGACACAATTGAGTTTCTTTTGCACACATGGACATTCTCTACACATGCCACATGGGAGATCTTAGAACATTCATATTCTTTCATCACTTTTGGAGATGTCTTTTACATAATTTGAGGGTTGACCTATTCTTTTGACCCATTCTTTTGACATCGTTCTTCTTGTTGGGGGGTTTTATGACCATTTTTTTGACTTGGAGGGTCACACTCATGCTTCATGGAAGCTCCTTGAACTTGGATATGGACATGGTCATGCTTTGGAGGCATATTTCAAGTATTTATGGACAATATTTGAGCATTCCTTGAGCACATTTTGCATAGGTCGTCCCCTTTTGAGGTCATTATCCACACTTTTATGAGAATGTTTCACTTAGAGAAGACAAACGTTGGAGATTTACTTGCTTGAGAGGCTACCCCACCTTGTTTTGAGGCCTCCACATCACCCTTTTCTTGGAACATTGTACTTGGAGAGAAAATCAACTCCATCTTTTGTGGGATCCTCCTCTTTTATGAGGGTTTCTAGCATGTAGAGCATATTTTCATTGAAATTTGACTTAGTTTCCAATTTATGTGGATGATAAGTCACTTGTATTCTATTTCCTTAACCTACATTTATGGAATAAAGAAGATTTGTGAGCCTCATCTATAAATAAAAGCTCTCCTCTCATTCCAAATTGTTGTGAATTGTTGGAGATCATTTGAAGCCATTAATAGAAAATATTTTACTTGGTGTTTCTTGGTGTCAATTCTTGGAGCCTTTTCTTTCTTGGTTATTTTTCTTACTTCAAAGACTATTGTGAATGTTCAAGTTTCTACTAAATCTAGCAAGATTGATTCATTGAGGAGTTGCACAACTACTTGGAAGGAGGACGTCTAGGGTTTGTATCTCTTCCATCTTCCTTAAAATGATTTGATAAGTGTTTATCTCTTGTCTTGACTAGTTTTATACTCCTTAGTAAAGGTTTTAAGTATTATTTCAAGTCTTTTAGTGATCTTGTTGGTGAAGGCTATTCCCTTGAGGAAACCCTTCTTGTAGGGCCTTGATTTTCATGGTTTCTCTTAATTAGACAAGATATTATTAGCTTTGAGGCACTAGTCTTTCATTATAATCCATAAACATCGAATAATCAATTCTTAGAGGGGCATACTTCTTGATCCCATAAGCACTAATTAGTGGAGATAAGGCACCAATCTTAACTCCCAACAACCAACCACAAAACCCCTAAAAATTCAATTCTTTCATTTTATGTCATATAAAATACAAAAAATATCTAAAAGATATACCGTTAAAAATATTTATTCATTGTCTAGTTCAAAGTTATTTTCGTTTTCTAGACAATTTGGTCAAGGGTTTATGGTAAATTGTTGATATTTAATCCTAATAGGGAAAAATATCTCCATACATCTGTGCTTAAATTTTTTATCTAACATTTTGTGGGTTGATTTAAGGAGTTCTTCAAATCTGTAATTTGTTGCATTAGAAATCAGATTTGGTGAAATCTTAAAGGCTTATAGGGTTTGGTTCTTTAAAGGTGTATTCTAACCCTCTCGTAGCATATATTTCATTTCTAGATCATTTCTCAAGTTTATCTTACATATCTAGTTGTGACATTGATCTTCTAGTTGCTAATTGTATTTATCTTTTATCGAGAAATTAACCTAGTGAAACCCTAAGGGGAATCACCATCCATTCTTATAAGTTTATGCAAAGCTCATAAGTACATATTGATTAATCTTTTGATTTGTTTGCATTTAATGTGGAAGATATCTCATATTTTAGACTAAGCATGTAAATATTAGCTCATGACCCTCATTATATTGGGTGGTTTATGCTCTTTTATTCTATTGAATAATGTTTAAGGCATCTTATCACTTATTAGGCACTGGTCTATTTAGTGGTATATTGAGGTGTTGTTTGTTGAAGTGGATTTTTTGCAGGTCAATGAATTATTTGATAGATTTATTTCACTTAGATTGGGATACCCCCTGTGGATTTTAGGAGCTAGCCTAAAGTGAAGGGGAAAGGTACTAAGGTGATAGTGGTGCATTTCCCAATTGTTCTTACCTCCTTTTACAAGGGTGCTAATTTGGGTGGTAACAAGGCCCATTTTAGTGGTAGGTCCAAGTTTGGAAATTTGGGGTTTAAAACCTTCCCAAGGAATTTTGAGGCATCAAATAACATGTTTAAGGGTTAAAAATTTATGAGAATAGCTATCATACCCTTAACACTATTATACACACCAATACCTTTCCAATGGTTTGAAAATTACCTCAATCGGAGCTTGTATGTAGAAGTTATGCCTCCCTCAAGTTGACCTACCTTGTTGACGACCAAGGTACGAGTGGATGTCATGTCAACCCCCATTACTCACACATGGCGGGATAGCCACATGCGAAATTTCAATTATATTCTATAAGGTCCAAACCTTATCACTAATTGAAGGTAAAGGCATACAAAAACCCTAACCCTAATTGACTATCAAGCTATGTTAAATATTGGGCTACTAGGAGGAGAAATGTTTTCATTCTTTAGCATTGTATTTGTTCCATAGTTGATCGGAGCATCTAGGAATGGTATTTTGGAAGCATAAAAAAGGAGGTAAGAGACTATATAATAGTCAATCATGCCATTGTATCAAAGGCAACTCCATAGTGAGTGCCCCTTTCTTTGTACTTGGTTTTCTCATGTTTCGAGTTTCCCGGGATAGATATCGTGTTCATTGTGTGGATGGTGAGTTCATTATCTTTGTTATTTCATTTTCATATTTTAGTTATTCTCAAAAAAATCCAAGCAATAAGATAGTATTAATAAATCTGAGATCTAAGGAAATAAACCTGCATAATAAAATATTTCATCATAATACAAGATTTGTTGTGACAAACTATGATAGTGAAATATCCATGATAGTTTACAAATTCAACGAGACTGTCTAGAAATTTATGCATTTGGTAAATTGAACCTTATGGTATCATAGCCTAGCTAAGAGGTGGCATGTTGTAGATATATTTAAGTGAAATAGAGCCTACAATTGGGTGGAAAATCATTCAGCCTCAGTCAATTACCCATTTGCGGTTTATAATTAGATAAGTTTCTCATCTATTCTCTGAAAATTCTTCTAGATACTTAGTCTATAAATTTGGATTGGATGGTATGATAAAAAGTAAACAAATTATCCTTGTTGTTCTCAAAGGTATTATATTTTTGTGTATGCTTCAAGGAGGAATCTAGTAAAATAATTGTATCAATGTTTTTTGCACTTTCTGTGTGTAACTAGAGTTCATCTTTGTTAGTTATTTTCTATATAAAAATATTCTATAGCCAGAATTGAATTAAAATATGAAAGTTTCATTACCTATAATGTTGAAATCAAGGACTACATATGATGCATTCTTCCTTTCCAAATTGAGAAACAAATTAAATATTCGAGTGAAATTTCGTGTTATGAATGTAGCTTATCATTCTTTGGAATTGAATTCATATAGCTATAAAAATTGTCCTTTAGTCCCAATTGTATATCGTTCTTAAAGAGTTGGTTTTGGAATCAGATTTCCCAATAATAACAAATTCTCATGTTTTACTAAAATTTTGGTTTGAATGGGACGAAAAGTCTGGGTAGAGTCCTGGAAAATTGGTTGTTGTTGGCCATTAGAAATTCTATCTCATATTATCCTCGAGTAAATCTTACATCTGCTATAAGTTTCAAAGGATTATGCTTCTAGAGTATGGAGGATTCCATTTTTGAGATGGCCAAATTTGTTTCAACATCCAAACACACCTTTTGTATCAACAATGTCAAAGAACTTTGGTATCAATGATGTTAAACATATTCTACATCGATGATGGAAAACATATTTTGTATCAGTGACACGAAAATCATCTGTATCGACAAGGTGTAAGAACTTTTGAATCAACGTTGGAAAATGGTTTTTACCATTGACACTCTTAATGGTCATTTCCATCGATGTGCGGAAGAGTAGTTTGAATCAATTCCCCTAAAAAACTTTCCCATCGTTGCATCCAAGGAACTTTCTCATCGACACCTTAAAAGGACTTCCCCATCGGTGCTTGAAACCATTTTTCCATCGGAACTCAATTCATGTTTTCCTATCGGCGAGTTGAGATATATTTCTCATCGATGCTAGGGAATGACTTGGTATTAATGCTTGTTCCTACTTTGGTAGGAGGGAAGTGTATAATTCCCTCAATTCTTAACTTGGATTTGACATATGTATTGTAACGTGGTAACCAAAACCTTTAAAAACTTCATGGTATTCCACGTGGTTTTGATCAAAACAAAAGATTTATTTCCTTTAATTCAAATGATAATTTGGGTATTGTCATAGAGTGGTATCAAAGTTGTGAACATTTAAGGTGAAATTCTGGAAACACTGAGGAAATTTCCACTGCCCCACCATCCCAACGAGTATAAGGGTATTTGGTTATGCCATAGATTGGTATTAGATCCAATGTTACAACACTAAGGGATATATGGGCTCAAAAACGAGGGAGTGGTAATAGTTTTGATGTTATGTTAAAACAAAACTAACATGTTATTTTTCTTTGTTCTATCCAACATAAAGAGAGAAATAGATAGAGAGACAAGGGGAATAGTGTTCAAACATTTATAGGAAATTAGTCTTAGTAAGTATTGTCATTGAAGATTCACCGCACTTCCAACAAAATCAACAGGTTATTTTTCTTTGTTCCAACACACGCAGAGGGAGAAAGAGATAGAGAGACATGGGGAATAGTGTAAAACATTTATGGGCAATCAATCTTAGAATTTATTACCATGGAAGATTCACCACATTTCTAGGAAGATAATTCTAATGAAAGAAGAAATATTGAGACTCCCCCTGACATGGAAAAAACCATGAGAAGTTTGAAAGAAGAATTTTGGAGTTGTAGGGAAGATAATGAAAAGATAATAAGATCTCAATAAGGATATAATGAATTAAATGTTGCCTTAATTTAGAGTTTTACTGAAATTTAGGAACAATTGCATCAAGGATAGATTTCAAATAACATTGGTAAAATTTCTTCAAGGAAGAGGTTCCACGGTGTCAAAACTCATACATCTAGTGAAGGGACATCGTCAGACTCATCAAACAAGGTTATAACTACTTCTGAAGACACAATTAGCAATAGTTAAAAACTTTCTCCTCATAAACATAAAAATAAGAGGTATTCCAAATAATATTTATGGGAGGAGTTGAGAAAGGTGAAGCCACCTACCTTTGATGATGAAGTGAAATCAAGTGAAGAGGTTGAAGCTTGGCTTCTTGGATTAAGGAAATACTTTAAGGTATATGATTATTATGGGAGTATGAAGGCTAAAGTGGCCATTTTTTACATGAATGTCATACTATCTATTTGGTGGGAAGACCTCAAAAATGTGAAGAGGATTAGTGAGAGGAAAATCACTTGGAAGCAATTCAGGAAATAATTTTTCTATAAATACCTTTTAGATAGATACTATGAAGGTAAGGTCGACGAATTTCTTGAAATGAAATTGGGAAAATTAACTATGGATGATTATGAAAACATATTTCTGGAATTGCTAAGATATGTTCCATATATTAGAGATGGAAAAGTGAAAATTTAGCACTTCCTCAGTGGATTGCCCCAATCCTACCAAGACAAAATTGAATTTGATGAGCCCAAAACTCTTGATGAGACAATTCAGAAGGCTAAATACCACTATGAGCAAGCTAAACATAAACTCGAATTCAACAAGGCATGGAAAGAAAAGAGAAAGGTGAAGCTTGAATAGAGTAAGAAAGGATTTAAGCCTCGGTAGTATAGGAACAAGTTAAAGAATCCCAAGCCAAGTTACCCAACATGAAGTAGCTTCTAGCATAATTTTCCATAACATAGTGGAAACAAACCAACAACAACATCGAGAGAAAGATTGAGGGAGAAATAGAAAGGGCCTATGAAACGTTGGGGATGTGGAGAGGAACATATATTAAGAGATTGTCCCCATAGACATGAATTAATAGGATGGTACACAACATACAAGAAACTTCAGTAGTCAAGGATGTAGCAAGGAACATTCCTAGAATTTATCTTATTGTAGAAGATCAACAAGAAGACCACCAAACATCAGAGGTGGAATTTGAAGGTGAGATTGCTAAGAAATATGTTTCTATTTTGATTGATATAGGATCTAGTCACAACTATGTTGCACCTAAAGTTGTTGACTCTTGTATTCTTTAAAAACGTAAGAACAAGAATTCATGGATAGTGTAGTTGGCTACAAGAAATAAGAGAAAAGTGAGTGAATTGGTGGAGGCATGCCCATTATAAATGATTGGACTAATTACAATGGCAACTTTGAATATTTTTCCATTGGGCGCATATGATGTCCTGATTGGCATGGATTGGTTGGTAACACTAAATTCATGTTGGATTGATATAATAAAATTTTGTGTTGTGTAGGTGATGATGGGAATCCAAGAATAGTGAAGGGAATTTCAAAACCCATCTCCATAAGACAATTTTTTTCCTTAAAACTAAATAAGAGTTTTAGAAAAGGTTGTCAATTGTATGTCGTTCATGATCAGAGTCGAAAAAAATCAAGGGTTCAAATATTGAAAACTATCCAATACTTCAATAATTCAAGGATGTGTAGGGGTGGCAGGTGCGGGGGGAATCTTATGTGATCTAGGAGGAAACATCATTGCTCGTTTTTCTTGGGGACTTGGGTCAGTTTCTAACAATAAGGTTGAGGCCTATGGCCTTTTTGCAGGGATAACTTTGGCTAGATCCCACATGATATCCAAGTTATTGATCTTTAGCGATTCCATGTTGATTATAAGGGCCATTATTAACAAAAAAATTATTGGGGGAAATGTCATCTTTGGCACTCTGCTTCGCTCAATTTCCCTCCTTAAGGATTTTGAATATTTTTCGTTATTTCATGTCAAACGTGATCTAAACAATGATACAGAAAAGTTGGCCAAAGAGCGATCGTGGCTTGCCAAAGGTCATTAGAAGTTGAATGGAAATTATAGATGGAATCACATCCCTTAATGTATTCATGGTTGGAGTAATAAATGTGAACCCCATTAGGTTGCGCTCATATTTAAGTTGGCTGCAGCTTGCACAAATTTATGTGTCTAGCACCGATGCTTTCATTCAATGTAACACATGTGAAGGCATCATTCTTAGCATTTTAGTCATGGAAGTTTTGATCTTCTCTGGTGGTGGAGTGAATTGGTGTTGGGCAATGGATTTTATCCCTATGTATGTGGTTTTTCTTTGTGGGAAGAAGGCCCCTTTGGGTGGTGGTCTTCTTGGTTTTGGTCTCTCATCTAGAAATTTATTGGTCTATGGATTCCTTCTTCCTTCCCCTTCTCTGCTTTGCTTTGATATCTCAATTTATATCCCTGAAGTTTCAAATTTTATTGTGACTCTTGATGATGGGTTATGTTCCAGAAATTATGACTTCACTTTTGGGTTTTCTAAAAGGTATTTAAATTTGTTCTGAGGTTACCTATTCTTCTCCTTGTTTTTGGAATTGATTGTGAAGTCGGGGGTGGTCTATTGTTTCAAAATCTATTTTGTGGCACCTTGTGCGTTTGTTTGTTGTTGAACCTCCCAAACGTATTTTCCGAAGTCGTCTATGGCACTTGTGATTATTATGGAGCGAGCCACATTTTCAATTTGCATTCTGAGTTTTCTTAGTGTTTAGTTTCCATTTCATCCCTAATCTCTTCCTTGGGGTCATCCAGTGAGTAGAAAGGGTGTGGGTCATGGTCAATTTTATCACCCTTTTCCCTCAAATGCAATTAGGATTAGAGGGGTTTATGTTGCCTATTTTTTAACCTCATGTTAGTTGTAACTAGGATCATTAATATCGGTGACAATTAGGCTACCTTTGATTATAATAATACATACAAGGCTTTGAGTAATATTGTTCATCCTCCACTCACTCTCCATTTTAAATAGGTTAATGTAACACACCTGACTCCTTAATACTCTTTTAAGGGGTGGGGCCTCATAAATTCGTTTTTCCTTAACTAACTCCTCTTGAATAATCTCTCTGAGATGATTTATTCTCTTCTACTTGCCCGTATTTTTCTAACTACTACAACCAGATCCTAAATCGACCCTTGGTTTATATCTTATGGCTTCCCGAAGCTCTTCGGGCGTTCATTGGTTGAGGGCCACGTGACGCCCCTATGGCTTCATCTCATTAGTATCATCTCTTGGTTCCTACCTCTCGTAGGGAAGGTCTATCCTTCAACCTATCCGATGATTGGCTTAACCCTCGTCTGACACGCAGGCTAGCGAGGAATTCAGAGTTCGGTGTTGAACATCCCCTTTCTATCTATGCACGAGACCTCTCGAAGTCTCAAACTTCCAAGGTCTCGAAATCTTGCCACGTGGTTCTGACCTTTGGACCTTCTTGGTCTCTCTACAATTCTACATCCCAAATCCTCCGGAGTCCCGAAGTCCCAGTCACTTCACCAACCACGTTGGCTAGGCGGACACGTACCAGGAACTGACATGTAGGAGGGGTCAGGGTGACACATATTACGTTCCAATGGGCCTATAGGGTATGTGATACACATGAATCCGGGTGACACATGGAACGTCAAGCTGGGGTCCACGTCACCCTGGATGATGTCACTGCACCACATCACCCCAGATTGACAACCTTCTAACCTTCCTCAGATCTCACGGTCGAGATCCAACCACGTAGATTTATAGATCTACAACTCTTGTTACCTCATGGATTCAACATTCGGGAGTTTTGCGATGCAAACTCTTCTTTTCTCCCAAAGTGCCCAATATTCGAACTAAAGGGGCTAGCGCCACACGTCCCCGGTATATTGATGGCTGGGAAGTAACCCGAAGGATCCTTCAATCTATAGTTCTGGGTTCTTCATGGCTCCGGCCTTTGGGGTTTTGAATCCCAGTTTAGTTGGTAAGATAGGTTCACCTAACCACCTGGGGAACTTCCTAATGCTGGTCAAACTTACGGGTAACCGTAAATCTAAGTCGCCTTCGGTTAGTTTATGACTATGAGGGCCGACAATACTTCGAAGTCCCAGAATTTCAGAGCTCCGAAGCCAAAAGGACTTAGCTCCCTTAGGCTTAGCCTAAGGTTCCTAGGTGTTGGTCATATGGGTTCTCCCGAACAGATCTCATCCATTTGTCTTCCAGATGAAAGGGTCTTCCCTTTCGAGAATTAAATCTCGCTATCCTTCCCAAGATTCATCATGAAACTATTAAGGGTTTGGGCATGATATCTCAGTCGCACAACAAGGATTCTGAAGGGGATAGTCTCATTAGACAGATATGGCCATATTGATGCAATACTCTCTATCTCAGTCGTCCTACAGGTTTATGTCCCAAGGCACCTTGAAGGCTAAGTTGGGGAACATAGACAATTAATCAGAAGCATAAGTTCACAGGAAGACGAACGCATACACATAACTTAAACATTTCAATACAAAAACCATTTATAGATATATAAATACACGCATGCATCCATTATTCCCAATTCAAAGAACAAAGCATGAAAACACTTATTAGAAGTAGAAGGCGTGATGCGACTATTGGAAGGGTTGCTTGTTTCCACCCAACCATAGGCTTAGTCACTCTTAACGGATTTACCACTAGCCACCCCCGAGCTACACCACGATGCTCTGAGATATAATCCTTTCTTCCGGCTCAACAACAGTAGGGATGGAGTTTACTCTCCTCCTCCCGCGGGACCTTGGCAATGGTTTACACAATACCAAGCAAGGAGGACTGCTCGAGTACTTCCTCAATCACTCAGTAGCCTCATTTATCAGCTTGTATCATAACCCTAGTAGCCATTTCCTGCGAACAAAACACACTCATTTATTAGTTCTTCCTTGAACTCGAGAGCTTAGTCTCTCGTCTCTGCAGTCTTCACAGGTCTTCCTCTGCCCACCACACCTTACTTTCTTTCATTTATCATCAAGATTGTGTGTGGCTCGAATTCCCAATCCATGGTTAGGTCTGAAAGCATTACAGATGGGTGCTCTGCCCCATCCCCTCATTAACTCTTGAGGAGGTCTTTCCACCTACCAACCTGACTGTAATTCATTCTTGGGTCAAAGGACTATTCTGGTCCTGAGCAATTAAATCCAGTAAGGTACTAGTTTGGTGGAGGTTAATGCAACCATTCCTGGTCCCCTTTACCATCTCTTTCCTATTATTTGTGGTCTCTCTTAGTACACCCCCCTTCCAATAGTCATGCAACACTTATCCATTTTCTAGTAAATAACATAATTTACATTCATTGACCTTTTATACAAAGGTCCATCAAATCAAACATTCACACATATTAAGTTTTCCATAGTCTCTTAGCCAATATAGTTATATTTACAAACTGGGGGAAACAAGTTGTTACAATTCCCTCCCCCTTAAAGGAACATCATCCTCGATGTTCTATCTATCAACATGTTCTGTATATAGAGAAGTAAACAAAAATGGATATGATTGTCTCATGGCATCCTCCATTTCCCACGTAGCCTCATCTGGGCCAAAGTGTTTCCACTGCACCTTGACCTGTGCAATGGTTTGGTTCCTGAGTGGGGTTTCCTTCCTGTCTAGTATGCATTTAGGTTATGGAAGGAATTATCCTTCCGGCTCCACCTAGATCACAGACCAGTCAATTATATGATTAGAATCATGTACATACTTCTTCAATAATGAAACATGGAAAATATTATGTGCCTTTACTTTGGGAGGGAGTGATAGCCTATAGGCTATAAGTCCCACTCTATCTAAGACTTCAAAGGGTCCACAATAATGAGGTGCCAGCTTGGTGCTAGCTCCCATTCTCAGGGAACTCTTCCTGGGCCTAACTCTGAGATAGACATGGTCTCCTGTCTTGAACTCTCTGGGAGTTCTCTTTCTGTCAATGTAACTCGTATGTCTATCCTGAGCAATTTTCAGATTTTGCTTTATGTGAATCACTTCTTGTTCCATTTCTTTCAGCATGTCAGTTCTGATTGTAATTCTATCCACTGGATTACTCAAGCTGATTGGGATCTTGCATTGTCTACCATAGAGGGATTCAAAAGGGCTCATCTTCAATGACTCTTGATAATCGTTGTTGTAGGAAAATTCTACCAATGGAAGGTAGTCTTCCCACTTCTTAGGCTGATGCATTACATGCATTCTTAACATCTCTTCAAATATTTGGTTTACTCTTTCTGTCTATCGATCAGTTTGGGGGTGATAGGATGTGCTAAACAACAATTTAGTCTCAAAACCAACCATCAAGGATCTCCAAAAGATTGAAGTGAATATTGTGTCTCTGTCAGATACAATCTCCCTAGGCATGCCATGCAGTTTGAATATATACTTCATGAAGATGTTGGAAATATATATTTCCTTGCAAGTCGATTTGACAGGAATGAAGTGAGCATACTTGCTCAATTTTTCCACCACTACCATGATGGCATCATTCTGCCTGGACAATTTTGGTAATCCGGTGATGAAATCCATGGAGACGGTTTTCCATTTCCATTCTGGAATTGGTAGAGGATGTAAAAACAATGTTGGGTGTCGGTGTTCTGCCTTAACTTGCTGGAATTCTAGACACTTAGCTAAATAATCAGCTATGTCCTTTTTCAATCTGGGCCAATAGAATTGTTTTCTAGTGGCAGTAATCATTTTCTAATAACCTGGATGCCCAGTATATGGTCTCTTGTGTAGTTTGTCCATTATGAACCTCTTCAATTCGTGACAACTTGGGATATACAATATGTTTCTGTAAGTCAACAGACCTCCATCCAACATCTGATAGCCTTCATACTTTAGCCCTGTAGGCTCTTGCCTTAGGTATGAGGTCACGGTCTTGAAGAATGCATATGTTTCTTGTGCATTCATGACTCTTTCCCTAACATCCATTTCATAGGAGCTCACCGTTGTCAGGTGAATCCTTTTCATACTTCTGCTAAGGGCATCAACCACCCTATTTTCCTTTTCTTTGATGTGTTTGATTTTGAAATCAAACTCACTAAGGAGAGCCATCCACCTAGCTTGTTTAGCATTGAGTTTTGGTTGGTCAAATAGGTGCCTCAATCCACAGTAGTCTGTCATAAGTACAAATCTCCTACCTAGGAGGTAATGCCTCCACATTTTTAAAGCATGCACTATGGCAGTCAACTCTAGATCACGGGTCACATAATTGATTTCACACTCATTCAATTTTCTGGATTCCTAGCAAATTATACGTCCTTCTTGTATAAGGAATCCTCTGAGTCCTTTCTTATAGGAATCTATACACACAAGGAAGTCATTATCAGGGTCTGCAATCTTCAGCACGGGTGCATGGGTCAGAATTTATTCCAGTGCCTGAAATATTTCTTCACACTCTGATGTCCAAGTGAATTTAACCCCCTTTTTCTAAAGGGCAGTGATTGGACAACCAATTTTGGAAAATCCTTTTATGAACCTTCTATAGTATCCAGCTAAACCCATAAAGGATCTGACATCAGATACATCCTTTGGGGTAGTCCATTCCTTAATATATCTAATCTTGTCAAGGTCTACTGCCACTCCTTCTTTAGAAATAGCATGGCCTAAGTAATGGACTTGCTTCTAGAAAAAGTCACACTTTCTAAACTTTGCGTAGAGTTGATTCTCTCTTAGTACTTGAAGTACAAGTCTAAGATGTTCTTCATGCTCCTCTCTGTTCTTGGAGTAGATTAGGATATCATCAATGAAGACCAATACAAATCTGTCTAGTAATTTGTTGAGTACATTATTCATCAAGCACATAAAAGTGGTGGGGGGTTTGGTTAATCCAAATGGCACCACCACAAATTCATAGTGACCATATTTGGTCCTAAAGGTTGTTTTGTGGATGTCTTCATCCTTGATTCAGACTTGATGGTATCCAGACCTTAAGTCAATCTTTGAGAAAATGGAAGCACCGTCTAATTGGTCGAACAAGTCATCGATTCTTGGTAAGGGGAACTTTTTCTTTATGGTTGTCTTATTGAGTTTTCTATAGTCTATGCACAGTCAGAGTGTGCCATCTTTATTCTTCACAAAAGAGACTCGTGGTCCCCATGGAGACACACTGGGCTGGATGTAGTCTTTGTCCATCATTTCCTTTAGTTGTAGATTGAACTCAACTAGCTTAGGTGTACTCATCCTATAGCGTGTCCTAGACACTGACACTGCTCCTAGTGCAAGTTCTATCGAGAAGTCAATGTCTCTTCTCGGAGGTAGACCCAATACCTCTTCTGGAAACATGTCTCTATACTCTATTAATATGGGGTGGTACTGGTCCTCTAGGTTCGGTTTGAGATCCTCAACAGATTCCAACACATGTATTACATATAGAGGAAATCCATTTATGCAATACTTTTTCATTTGAAGGGTTGATATTCGTCTCACTGAGACAGGCTTCTGAATCCCTTGGAGGGATATCTTTCTCCCTTCTTCGATTACACATTTTAAGGTTTTATGATAACGGTCCAACATAGTTTTATAAGAAGCTAGCTAGTCCATACCAATCAACATGTCATAAGATCCTAGGGGATAAATGTTAAGGGTCGCTTAGGTGGAAAATCCATCCATGATGAATTGGAAAGCTGGTATGACCTCTGCTACTTTTCTTTTGGGTCCAGTGGCTAGTTGTATCAACCATGGCTTAACATGTCTAACTGGTTTCAGTTTACACTTATCAACAGTCTAAGGGGACACATAACTCAAATTAGAACCAGGGTCAATTAAAATAGAAACTAGACGGTTGGTGATCATACCTTCCATCTCCACCACTAAAGCTTGGTGGTTGGCTTATTTATTATCCAAAGATGCATAAATTTGTGGCATGATCCTAGCCACATCATTGACTATGGCAACTTCTTGGATATTGTAGACTCTCCTATTGTTCTGTTGTCTGTGTGGACAATCCCTCAGTAGATGTTCTTCTCCACAACCCCAATACTTCAAGGATTCCTTCTTTGGGTTATCAGTATTTCCTGGGGTTTCTCCAAAAGGTTTATTTCCACTCTGGGAGGGGAAATTTTGCTGATATACACTTATAGTAGGAAGGATTATCCTAGAGTCCTTCCTATAGTTCTTAAATATTGAGGATTTGAACCCTTTCTTATTGAATCTAGAACTTCTCTTTTTCTTCCAGTCCTCGCGAGGTTTTGTCTGACTCTCGAGTTGTTCATAACAATACCTTGCCTTCCAGATAGTGTCTTCTAAGGTCTTTGACTCATCAAACTCAATCCTGTTCTGGTAGGTCTGAGGTAACCCACTGATAAATCGTTGCACTTTTACCTTTTCATCCTTTATGTAGGGTACATACCTCAGCAACTCAAGGAATTTATTGACATGTTCCTCTATGATGAGTTGTCCCAACTTGAGTTCATAGAACTCCTTAGTCTTCCCATCAAAGTATTTCTCTGACAGATACTTCTTCTTGAAGTGTTTCTCAATCTGTTTACATGATAAGCCCTCTTCATGGATTCCTTTCACATTCTTAAGGTCTTCCAACCAAATGGAAGCTTTTCCTTTCAGGTTGAAGATGGCTATTCGAGCCTTCACGATTTTCAGAGTAGTCATGGACTTTGAAGTACTTCTTTAAACCAAGCAACCAAGATTTTGCCTCTTCCCCTTTCTCAATATCTCCATTGAAAGAGGGTGGTTTGGCTTTCTTGAACTCTTCAGGGTCATGAAATTTGGAATGCTTTCGCTTCTTTCCTTTCCTTTGAGAATGTGAGCTAGTTTTTCTACTAGAAGATCCTTCGGAGTTATCAGTTTCCTTTCCAGAGGACTCTCCCGATGAGTGTCCCCTGTTTCCGGGTTGGACCTTCCTCAAGGTACTCCTTCTAGTGTGGCCACTTATGGGACCACGTTTTCGTATCTCAAGTGGACTTTGACTTCTCTTCGTATGTCCTCAGTCCACATGACTGGTTTTAGGTCCATGTTGCAATTGCCTCTGTATATCAGATAAGCTCTACAACAAGATTGCATTAATTTCCATTTTTTTCTTACTCCTTTATCAATCTTTCATTGCCGGCCTTGCAACTCTGTAATTCATCCATGAGGCTCCTTACAGTTTCAGCCACATCCGGACGAGTTTCCACTGCCCTCCTTTTTTCAGATTCTTCATCTCTATTGTGGGAGTCATCCCCCACTTCATGGCACATCACCATTCTTTATGCTTGTAGTTTCCCGCGATTCACTGACTGCTTGAGTGCTAACAAAAAACTTGTTGTTAGCTAACAATCTATTAGTTCATGAACAACACATAGTTCATATTTCTTAAATACACACATAGAATATAAATCTTTCATTCTTTTCTTCGGTAAGAGTTTAACCAGAGTCTTTAGGAAAGAGGTAAGGTAGGGTGTCACACTCAAAGTTCTTTAAATATGGTTTTTATGCAACTCGTCCATGATCCCAAGCAGGCCAAGTGTTGTAATCATGCTCTGATACCAATTTGTAACACACTCGACTCCTTAATACTCTTTTAAGGGGTGAGGCCTCATAAATTCATTTTTCCTTAACTAACTCCTCTCGAATCATCTCTCCGAGATGATTTATTCTCTTCTACTTGCTCATAGTTTTCTAACAACTGCTACCGGATCCTAAACCGACCCTTGGTTTATATCTTACGGCTTCCCAAAGCTCTTTGGGCCTTCATTGGTTGAGGGCCACGTGACGCCCCTGTGGCTTCATCTCTTTAGTATCATCTCTTGGTTCCTACCTCATGTAGGGAAGGTCCATCCTTCAACCAATCTGATAACTGGCTTAACCCTCGTCTAACATGCAGCCTAGCAAGGAATTTAGAGTTCGGGGCTCCAACACTGAACGACCCCTTGCTATCTATGCACGAGACCTCACGAAGTCCCAAACTTTCAAAGTCCCAGAAGCTTTCCATGTGGTTCCAGCCTTCGAACCTTCTTGGTCTCTCTACAATGCTACATCCCAAATCCTCTGGAGTCTCGAAGTCCAGGACTCTCGGAGTCCTGGTCACTTCACCAACCACATTGGCTAGGCGGACACATACCAGGAACTGACATGTAGGAGGGGTCAGGGTGACAC
The DNA here is from genome assembly GCA_000966675.3 of Picea glauca. NCBI lineage: Eukaryota > Viridiplantae > Streptophyta > Pinopsida > Pinales > Pinaceae > Picea > Picea glauca. The sequence continues at coordinate 162,520 of JZKD02S1260255.1, forward strand.
ATGTTACATTCCAATGATCCTATAGGGTATGTGATACACACGAATCCGGGTGATACATGGCACGTAAAGTTGGAGTCCACGTCACCCTGGATGACATCACTACACCACGTCACCCTGGACTGACAACCTTCTAACCTTCCTCAAATCTCACGGTTGAGATCCGACCACGTAGATTTATATATCTACGACTCTTGTTACCTCAAAGATTCAACGTTTGGGAGTTTTGTGATGCAAACTCGTCTTTTCTCCTGAAGTGCCCAATCTTCAAAATAAAGGGGATAGCGCCACACATCCTCGGTATATCGATTGCTGGGAAGGAACCCGAAGGATCCCTCAATCTACGGTTCTGGGTTCTTCATGGATCCAGCCTTCATGGTTTTGAATCCCGGTTTAGTTGGTAAGATAGGTTCACCTATCCACTTGGGGAACCGCCTAACGTCGGTCAAACTTACGGGTAACCGTAACTCTCGGTTTCCTTTGGCCAGTTTATGACTATGAGGGCCGACAATACTTATAAGTCTCGGACTTCCGAAGCTCTGAAGCTAAAAGGACTTATCTCCCTTAGGCTTAGCCTAAGGTTCCTAGGTGTTGGTCATATGGGTTCTCCCAAACAGATCTCATCCATTCGTCTTCCAGACGAAAGGGTCTTCCCTTTCGAGAATTAAATATCGCTATCCTTCATGAGCTTCATCGTGAAACTGTTAAGGGTTTGTGTACGATATCTCGGTCGCACGGAAAGGACTTTGAAGGGGATAGTCTCATTAGACAGACATGGCCATATTGACGCAATAATCTCTATCTCGGTCATCCTACAAGTTTCTATCCCAAGGAACCTTGAAGGCTAAGTTGGGGCACATAGACAATTAATTAGAAGCATAAGTTTATAGGAAGATGAATGCATACACATAACTTAAACAGTTCAATACAAAAACCATTTATAGATATATAAATACACTCATGCATCCATTATTCTCAATTCAAAGCACAATGCATGAAAACACTTATCAAAAGCAGAAGGCATGATGTGACTGATGGAAGGGTTTCTCGTTTCCACCCAACCATAGGCCTAGTAACTCCTAGCAAATTTACCACTAGCCACCCCCGAGCTAGACCATGATGATCTAAGATATAATCCTTTCTTCTGGCTCAACGACAATAGGGACAGAGGTTAATCTCCTCCTCCCATAGGACCTTGTCAATGGTTTACACAATACCAATCAAGGAGGACCGCCTGAGTACTTCCTTAGTCACTCAATAGCCTCGTTTATCAACTTGTATCATAACCTTGGTAGCCATTTCCTGCGACCAGAACACACTCATTTCTTAGTTCTTCCTTGAACCTGAGAGCTTAGTCTCTCGTCTCTACACTCTTCGTAGGTCTTCCTCTGCCCACCACACATTCCTTTCTTTCCTTTATCATAAAGATTGTGTGTGGATTGAATTCTTAGTTCGTGGTCAGGTATGAAAGCCTTACAGATGGGTGCTCTTCCCCATCCCGTCATTAACTCTTGAGGAGGTCTTCCCACCTACCAGTCTGACTGTAATTCATTTCTGGGTCAGAGGATTGTTCTGGTCTTGAGAAATTAAATCCAGTAAGGTACTGGTTTGGTGGAGGTTAATGCAACCATTCCTAGTTTCCTTCACCATCTCTTTCCTAGCATTCGTGGTCTCTCTTAGTACACCCCCCTTCTAGCAGTCATCCAACACTTATCCATTTTCTAGTAAATAACATAATTTACATTCATTGACCTTTTATACAAAGGTCCATCAAATCAAACATTCACACATATTGATTTTTCCATAGTCTCTTGGCAAATATAGTTATATTTACAAATTGGGGGAAACATGGTGTTACAGTTAATAGTTTACTACAAAGACCCTTCATCAAATTTAGAAATTTTGGTTCTATTGGCCCTACCATTTCCAGTTTCAGGGATTATTTTGGGCAGCCTATAAATTTTTTTGAGAAGTAAATTGATCTCAATATGAATCCATCCTAGAGTGAGATTAGGCACGTATGCACAGACATGAAGAATCAATTGCATGTAATAATATGGATTTTCAACAGTCTCTGGTAAGGTAGAAACTCTGGATCAAATTATAATTTCTCTTCTCTAGAAAATTGAAAGATTGGAATAGGAATGTCAACAACTGAGGCTATTAGTGTCTCCCCATCAATCTCAATCTACATCAATCAACTAGGCCTTGGAGAGTGAATTTCAAGGAGCTCTTGATGCAGATCCTATGGAATTTGAAGGAAATGCACTAGACCATAAAGAAACTCAGGAAGTACTTGACCAATAATCTTCCCTCTACTAAATGTTGTGTAAATATTGGCCATCTTCACTTATCAAAGATTCATTAAGGGATTCTCCAATATTGGCCATCCAATAACTTCATTATAGAAGAAAGGAATCAAATTTGAGTGGTCTTTTAAATGTGAAAAACATTTTCAACAGCTGAAACACCTTCTTACTAGTGCACAAATTTTAAATATTGCAAACCCCAACAAAGATTTTATAGTGTTTATAGATATATGTAAAGAAGGACTTAGAAGAGTTCTTATGCAAGATAACCATGTGGTGAGTTATGAGTCCACGAAGCTGAAAGAACATGAAAGGAATTATGTCACTCATGATCTAGAACTAGCAACTATAATTCATGTGCTAAAGATGTGGTGTCATAATTGGATTGGCCAAAAATTTGTGTTGATGACAAATCATAGTGGGATGAAGTACCTATTTGATCAACCTCACTTGAATGCCAGGCATGTTAGAAGGTTTGCCCGTATCAATGAATATGACTTCGAGATAATATATATACAAGATAGGGAAAATAAAGTAGCAGATGCACTCAACATAAGCATGCAAGTGATTCACATGGAGACGTCAGTGTTTGTGAATCTGACCTAAAGATTAAAATAAAAGAATCATTGCACATTGATGAGCACTTTATTCAAATAAGAACAAAAATGTGATGGTTACTAGATGACTGAAGATGGATTGTTAATCTATAAATATAGATTATACATTTATAATTTTATGGAGTTAAAGAAACTCATTATGGATGAAATCCAAAAGAAAGCATACTTAGGATACCCAGGCTATCAAAAGATGATTCTGACAACAAGAAAGCAATATTATTGACTTGAGATGAAAAACGGAAAGTGTAGATTACATTGTCAAATGCATCAAGTGCCAACAAGTCAAAAATGAACACAAACACCCAACAAACTTGTTAAAACCCCTATCAATTCTCAAGTGGAAATGGAAAGTAATAACAATGAATTTCATCACCAAATTGTCAAAGATAGTGAAACACCATGATGCTATCATGGTTGTGGTTGACAAATTGAGTAAGGGTACTCACTTTATTCCTATAAAGTCTACATACAAAGCACTCAACATTGCAAAAATCTTCATGAGGGAAATTTTCAGATTACATGGGATGCCTACAACAATCATATGTAATAGAGATGCAAAATTTAAGACAAAATTTTGGAAAGCATTGTTTAAAGGATTGGGTACACAACTAAATAGATGGATAGACTGGAAGAATAAATCAAATACTGGAAGACATGCTTCACATTTACATCATGAACAAACCAACTAGATATGAAAACTACCTACACTTGGTAGAGTTTACTTATAACAATGATTATCAAGCATTATTGAAAATGAGTCCATTTGAACCACCTTATGACAGAAGGTGCAATACCCCAGTAAGTTGAGCTAATCAAGTGAACAGAGTCATGCTTTGACCAAAAATGTTGAAGGAAATGGAACAAGAGGTCAGAGTCATGCTTTGACCAAAAATGTTGAAGGAAATGGAACAAGAGGTCACTAAAATTAAATGAAGACATCCCAAGATAGATAGAAAAGCTATGCGGAAAAGAATAGAACATGTAAAGAGTTTAAATTTGGAGATCATGTGTATCTCAAAGTCAAACTACAAAGAAGTTCCTTGAAGCTTGGAACTTGTGCTAAGCTTGCACCCAGATTTGTAGACCAATTGAGACCTTAGAAAGAATGGAACCATTAGCATATAAACTAGCATTACCTCCCAATATTAAAACACATAAAGTTTCGAAGGATTATGCTGCAAGACTATGGAGGATTCTGTTTCTGAGATCCTCGAATTCGTTTCTTAGTCAAAAGTTCAAAAATGGTAGCAATGAGTCTCATGGAAGGACATTTTGGATTCGTTATCGGCAATTTCCTTCCATCTGTTTTGGTGCTGAGATTTGACTCTTGGATCGACACCAAATTTTGCCTTTGAAACCGACGCAATAATTTGCTTTTGAATCGAGCAAATTATTGTTTGTCATTTTTCAAGATGGTTATCACGATTGAATGTGAAAAGTCCATAACCAAGTGTCAGAATGATCGTATCTTTATTATTATTTGTATTCCAATTCAAGTTTGTCTTACAATTGTTTGTGATGCAGACTAAAATATTTCTCAAACGCTAATTTTTTTTTATGTAAATTGAATTTGCAGGCCAAAAAAGGTTCATGAAGGGAAGGGGAGGAAAGAACAGAATCATGTAATGAAGGAAACACAACCTCGTAGAAGCCTACATCGACGAGGTTTAGGAAAAGGAAAAAACAATCCTAGTAAGCAGACAGAGTCGCCCGATAACGTTAACAATGAACCAAAGTTGATACAGAGTGAGCCAAAGGTTATACATGAAGGCAGTAATCAACACAGTGAGACAGATTCCAGACATGCAGAAGACATACCTCAAAAAGCGTTGGATAAAGAATCAAAATTGAGGGAGCTGTACTTCAAGTTGAAGGAAAAGTTTGAAGGTGATACCAGCAATCAACCACCAAATACACCTGCTACATTTGTAGATGCATTGGAGACTTCACATGGCCATGATGCACCCCCCATTACTAGTGAATTAAAGGACCAAAGTGCATAGTATACTCGAAAGCATAAATTACAACAAATCTTAAAGTCGTATAAGAGAAGAGGAAGGCATGCAAGAGAGAAAAGCGCAGAGGGAAATAAGCCCTTTTTGTTTGAGGTTAGGGATGGTAGGCCTATTGGCAAAAGTAGTTCAAGTTTCGAAGGGGATACAAGCAATCAACCACCAATTTCACCTTTTGCATCATTTGTAGATGCCTTGGAGAGATCACATGGTCATGATGCACCACCCATTACTGGTGAAAAAGATGACCAAAGTTTGACTGAAGCAGGTATTACTAGAAATCTTATAATGCAGGCTCAAGGGGCACGCAGGAGAAGGGAAAGGGAAGCAAGAGAGAAAAGCGAAGAGGGAAAGAAGCCCTTTTTGTTTGATAATCATTGTTGTAGGCAAATTCTACCAATGGAAGGTAGTCTTCCCACTTCTTAGGCTGATCCATTACATGCATTCTTAACATGTCTTCAAATATTTGGTTTACTCTTTCTGTCTATCCATCAGTTTGGGGGTGATAAGATGTGCTAAACAACAATTTAGTCTCAAAACCAACCATCAAGGATTTCCAAAAGCTTGAAATGAATTTTGTGTCTTTGTCAGATACAATCTCCCTAGGCATGCCATGCAGTTTGAATATATCCTTCATGAAGATGTTGGAAATATATATTTCCTTACAAGTCGATTTGACAGGAATGAAGTGAGCATACTTGCTCAATTTTTCCACCACTACCATGATGGCATCATTTTGCCTAGATGATTTTGGTAATCCGGTGATGAAATCCATGGAGACGGTTTCCCATTTCCATTCTGGAATTGGTAGAGGCTTTAAAAACCATGTTGGGTGTCGGTGTTCTTCATTAACTTGCTGGAATTCTAGACACTTAGCTAAATAATCAGCTATGTCCTTTTTCAATATGGGCCAATAGAATTGTTTTCTAGTGGCCGTAATCATTTTCTAATAACCTGGATGACCAGTATATGGTCTCTTGTGTAGTTTGTCCATTATGAACCTCTTCAATTCATCACAACTTGGGATATACAATATGTTTCTATAAGTCAATAGACCTCCATCCAACATCTGATAGCCTTCATACTTTAGCCCTGTAGGCTCTTGCCTTAGGTATGAGGTCACGATCTTGAAGAATGCATCTATTTCTTGTGCATTCTTGACTCTTTCCCTAACATCCGTTTCACAGGAGCTCACCGTTATCAGGTGAATCCTTTTCATACTTCTGCTAAGGGAATCAACCACCCTATTTTCCTTTTCTTTGATGTGTTTGATTTCGAAATCAAACTCACTAAGGAGAGCCATCCACCTAGCTTGTCTAGCATTGAGTTTTGGTTGGTCAAACAGGTGCCTCAATCCACAGTAGTTTGTCATAAGTACAAATCTCCTACCCAGGAGGTAATGCCTCCACATTTTTAAAGCATGCACTATGGAATTCAACTCTAGATCATGGGTCACATAATTGATTTCACGCTCATTCAATTTTCTGGATTCCTAGCAAATTACACGTCCTTCTTGTATAAGGAATCCTCTGAGTCCTTGCTTACAGGAATCTATACACACGAGGAAGTCATTATCAGGGTCTGCAATCTTCAACACGGGTGCATGGGTCAGAAGGTATTCCAGTGCCTGAAATCTTTCTTCACACTTTGATGTCCAAGTGAATTTAACCCCCTTTTTCTAAAGGGCAGTGACTGGACAACCAATCTTGGAAAATCCTTTTATGAACCTTCTATAGTATCCATCTAAACCCATAAAGGATCTGATATCAGATACATCCTTTGGGGTATCCCATTCCATAATAGATCTGATCTTGTCAAGGTCTACTGCCACTCCTTCTTTAGAAATAGCATGGCCTAAGTAATGGACTTGCTTCTAGAAAAAGTCACACATTATAAACTTTGCGTAGAGTTGATTCTCTCTTAGTACTTGAAGTAAAAGTCTAAGATGTTCTTCATGCTCCTCTTTGTTCTTGGAGTATATTAGGATATCATCAATGAAAACCAATACAAATCTGTCTAGTAATTTGTTGAGTACATTATTCATCAAGCACATAAAAGTGGCGGGGGGCTTGGTTAATCCAAATGGCACCACCACAAATTCATAGTGATCATATCTGGTCCTGAAGGTTGTTTTGTGGATGTATTCATCCTTGATTCAGACTTGATGGTATCCATACCTTAAGTCAATCTTTGAGAAAATGGAAGCACCCTCTAATTGGTCGAACAAGTCATCGATTCTTGGTAAGGGGTACTTGTTCTTTATGGTTGTCTTATTGAGTTTTATATAGTCTATGCACAGTTGGAGTGTGCCATCTTTATTCTTCACAAAAAAGACTGGTGGTCCCCATGGAGACACACTGGGCCGGATGTAGCCTTTGTCCATCATTTCCTTTAGTTGTATATTGAACTCAACTAGCTTAGGTATACTCATCCTATAGCGTGTCCTAGACTTTGGCACTGCTCCTGGTGCAAGTTCTCTTGAGAAGTCAATGTCTCTTATCGAAGGTAGACCCAGTACCTCTTCTGGAAAAACGTCTCTATACTCTCTTAATACAGGGTAGTACTGCTCCTCTAGGTTCGGTTTGTCATCCTTAACAGATTCCAACACATGTATTGCATATAAAGGAAATCCATTTATGCAATACTTTTTCATTTGAAGGGTTGATATTCGTCTCACTGAGACAGGCTTCTGAATCCCTTGGAGGGATATCTTTCTCCCTTCTTCGTTTACACATTCTAAGGTTTTATGATAATGGTCCAACTTAGTTTTATAAGCAGCTAGCCAGTCCATACCAATCAACATGTCATAAGATCCTAGGGGATAAATGTTAAGGGTCGCTTGGGTGGAAAATCCATTCACGATGAATTGGAAAGCTGGTATGACCTCTGCTACTTTTATTTTGATTCCATTGGTTAGTTGTATCAACCATGGCTTAACATGTCTAACTAGTTTTAGTTTACACTTATCAACAGTCTGAGGGGCCACATAACTCAAATTAGAACTAGGGTCAATTAAAATAGAAACTAGATGGTTGGTGATCATACCTTCCATCTCCACCACTGAAGCTTGGTGGTTGACTTATTTATTATCCAAAGCTGCATAAATCCATGGCATGATCCTAGCCACATCATTGACTGTGAAACTTCTTGGATATTGTAGACTCTCCTATTATTCTGTTGTCTATGTGGACAATCCATCAGTAGATGTTCTTCTCCACAACCCCAATATTTCCAGGATTCCTTCTTTGGGTTATTAGTCTTTCCTGGGGTTGCTCCAAAAGGTTTATTTCCACTCTGGGAGGGGAAATTTTGTTGATATACACTTATAGTAGGAAGGCTTATCCTAGAGTCCTTCCTATAGTTCTTAAATATTGAGGATTTGAACCCTTTCTTATTGAATCCCGAACTATTCTTTTTCTTCCAGTCCTCGTGAGGTTCTGTCTGACTCCTGAGTTGTTCATAACAATACCTTCCCTTCCAGATAGTGTCTTCTAAGGTCTTTGACTCATCAAACTCAATCATGTTCCGGTAGGTCTGAGGTAACCCACTGATAAATCGTTGCACTTTTACCTTTTCATCCTTTATGTAGGGTACATACCTCAGCAACTCAAGGAATTTATTGACATGTTCCTCTATGATGAGTTGTCCCAACTTGAGTTCATAKAACTCCTTAGTCTTCCCATCAAAGTATTTCTCTAACAGATACTTCTTCTTGAAGTRTTTCTCAATTTGTTTACATGATAATCCCTCTTCATGGATTCCTTTCACATTCTTAAGGTCTTCCAACCAAATGGAAGCTTTTCCATTCAGGTTGAAGATGGCTATTCGAGCCTTCAAGGTTTTTAGAGTAGTCATGGACTCTGAAATACTTCTTTAAACCAAGTAGCCAAGCTTTTGCCTCTTTCCCTTTCTCAATATCTCCATTGAAAGAGGGTGGTTTGGCATTCTTGAACTCTTCAGGGTCATGAAATTTGGAATGCTTTCGCTTCTTTCCTTTTCTTTGAGAATGTGAGCTAGTTTTTCTACTAGAAGATCCTTCAGAGTTGTCATTTTCCTTTCCAGATGACTCTCCCAATGAATGTCCCATGTTTCCAGGTTGGACCTTCCTCAAGGTACTCCTCCTAGTGTGGCCACTTATGGGACCATGTTTTCATATCTCAAGTGGAATTTGACTTCTCTTTGTATGTCCTCGGTCCACATGACTGGTTTCAGGTCCATGCTGTAATTGCCTCTATATATCGGATAAGATTTGCAACAAGACTGCATTAATTTCCATTTTTTTCTTGCTCCTTTATCAATCTTTCGTGGTCGGCCTTGCAACTCTGTAATTCATCCATGAGGCTCCTTACAGTTTCAGCCACATCCGGACAAGTTTCCACTGCCCTCCTTTTGTCAGATTCTTCATCTCTATTGTGGGAGTCATCCGCCACTTCATGGTGCATCACCATTCTTTATGCTTGTAGTTTCCTGTGATTCACTAACTGCTTGAGTGCTGACAAAACACTTGCTATTAGCTAACAGTCTATTAGTTCATGAACAACACATAGTTCATATTTCTTAAATACACACACAGAGTAGAAATCTTTCATTCTTTTCTTCAGTAAGAGTTTAACCAGAGTCTTTAGGAAAGAGGTAAGGTAGGGCATCACCCTCAAAGTTCTTTAAATATGGTTTTTATGCAACTCGTCCATGATCCCAAGCAGGCCAAGTGTTGTAATCATGCTCTGATACCAATTTGTAACACACTCGACTTCTCAATACTCTTTAAAGGGGTGAGGCCTCATAAATTCGTTTTTCCTTAACTAACTCCTCTCGAATCATCTCTCTGAGATGATTTATTATCTTATACTTGCCCGTAGTTTTCTAACAACTACTACCAGATCCTAAACCGACCCTTGGTTTATATCTTACGGCTTCCCGAAGCTCTTCGGGCCTTCATTGGTTGAAGGCCACGAGACGCCCCCATGGCTTCATCTCGTTAGTATCATCTCTTGGTTCCTACCTCCTATAGGGAAGGTCCATCCTTCAACCAATCTGACAACTGGCTTAACCCTCGTCTGACATGCAACCTAGCGAGGAATTCAAATTTCGGTGCTCCGGCACTGAATAACCCCTTGCTATATATGCACGAGACCTCCCGAAGTCCCAAACTTTCGAAGTCCCAGAAGCTTTCCACGTGGTTTTGGCCTTCTAGCCTTCTTGGTCTCTCTACAATGATACATCCCAAATCCTCTGGAGTCCCAAAGTCTAGGACTCTTGGAGTCCCAGTCACTTCACCAACCATGTTGGCTAGGCAGACACATACCGGGAACTGACATGTAGGAGGGGTCAAGGTGACACATGTTAAATTCCAATGATCCTATAGGGTATGTGATACACACAAATCCGAGTGACACATGGCACATCAAGCTGGAGTCCACGTCACACTGGATGACATCACTGCACCATATCACCCTGGACTGACAACCTTCTAACCTTCCTCAAATCTCACGGTTGAGATCCGACCACGTAGATTTATGTATCTACGACTCTTGTTACCTTAGAGATTCAATGTTTGGGAGTTTTACAATGAAAACTCCTCTTTTCTCCTGAAGTGCCCAATCTCCGAACTAAAGGGGATAGTGCCATGCATCCTTGATATATCGATTGCTGGGAAGGAACCCGAAGGATCCCTCGATCTACGGTTTTGGGTTCTTCACGGATCCGACCTTCAGGGTTTTGAATCCCATTTTAGTTGGTAAGATAGGTTCACCTATCCACCTGGGGAACCGCCTAACGTTGGTCAACCTTACGGGTAACCGTAACTCTCGGTTTCCTTCGGCCAGTTTATGACTATGAGGGCCGACAATACTTAGAAGTCTCGGACTTCCGGAGCTCTGAAGCCAGAAGGACTTATCTCCCTTAGGCTTAGCCTAAGGTTCCTAGGTGTTGGTCATATGGGTTCTCCCGAACATATCTCATCCGTTCATCTTCCAGATGAAAGGGTCTTCCCTTTCGAGAATTAAATATCGCTATCCTTCACGAGCTTCATCGTGAAACTGTTAAGGGTTTGTGCATGATATCTCGGTCGCACGGAAAGGATTCTGAAGGGGATAATCTCATTAGACGGACATGGCCATATTGACGCAATACTCTCTATCTTAGTCATCCTACAGGTTTCTGTCCCAAGGCACCTTGAAGGCTAAGTTGGGGCACATAGACAATTAATCAGAAGCATAAGTTCACAGGAAGACAAACTCATACACATAAATTAAACAGTGCAATACATAAACCATTTATAGATATATAAATACACGCATGCATCCATTATTCCCAATTCAAAGCACAAAGCATGAAAACACTTATCAGAAGCAGAAGGTGTGATGTGACTGCTGGAAGGGTTTCTCATTTCCACCCAACCATATGCACAGTCACTCCTAACGAATTTACCACTAGCCAGCCTCGAGCTAGACCATGATGCTCTAAGATACAATCCTTTCTTCTGGTTCAACGACAATAGGGACAGAGGTTACTCTCCTCCTCCCGCAGGACCTTGTCAATGGTTTACACAATACCAATCAAGGAGGACCGCCTGAGTACTTCCTCAGTCACTCAACAACCTCATTTATCAGCTTGTATCATAACCCTGGTAGCCATTTCCTGCGACCAGAACACACTCATTTCTTAGTTCTTCCTTGAACCTAAGATCTTAGTCTCTCGTCTCTGTACTCTTTGTAGGTCTTCCTCAGCCCACCACACATTCCTTTCTTACCTTTATCAGAAATATTATGTGTGGATCGAATTCTCAGTTCGTGGTCAGGTCTGAAAGCCTTACAGATGGGTGCTCTGCCCCATCTCGTCATTAACTCTTGAGGAGGTCTTCCCACCTACCAGCTTGACTGTAATTCATTTCTGGGTCAGAGGACTGTTCTGGTCCTGAGAAATTAAATCCAGTAAGGTATTGGTTTGGTGGAGGTTAATGCAACCATTCCTAGTTCCCTTCACCATCTCTTTCCTAGCATTCGTGGTCTCTCTTAGTACACCCCCCTTCCAGTAGTCATGCAACACTTATCCATTTTCTAATAAATAACATAATTTACATTCATTGACCTTTTATACAAAGGTCCATCAAATCAAACATTCACACATATTGATTTTTCCTTAGTCTCTTGGCCAATATAGTTATATTTACAAACTGGGGGAAACATGGTGTTACAGTTAAGAGTTTACTACAAAGACCCTTCATCAAATTTAGAAATTTTGGTTCTATTGGCCCTACCATTTCCAGTTTCAGGGATTATTTTGGGCAGCCTGTAACTTTTTTTGAGAAGCAAATTGATCTCAATATGAATCCATCCTAGAGTGAGATTAGGCACGTATGCACAGACATGAAGAATCAGTTGCATGTAATAATATGGATTTTCGACAATCTTTGGTAAGGTAGAAACTCTGGATCAAATTATAATTTCTCTCCTCTATAAAATTGAAATATTGGAATAGGAATGTCAGCAACTGAGGCTATTAGTGTCTACCCATCAATCTCAATCTACATCAATCAACTAGGCCTTGGAGAGTGAATTTCAAGGAGCTCTTGATGCAGATCTTGTGGAAGTTGAAGGGAATGCACTAGACCATAAAGAAACTCAGGAAGTACCTGACCAATAATCTTCCCTCTACTAAATGTTGTGTAAATATTGGCCATCTTCACTTATCAAAGATTCATTAATTCTCCAATATTGTCCATACAATAACTTCGTTATAGAAGAAAGGAATCAAATTTGAGTGGTCTTTTAAATGTGAAGAACATTTTCAACAGCTGAAACACCTTCTTACTAGTGCACAAATTTTAAGTATTGCAAACCCCAACAAAGATTTTATAGTGTTTATAGATATATGTAAAGAAGGACTTAGAAGAGTTCTTATGCAAGATAACCATGTGGTGAGTTATGAGTTCACGAAGCTGAAAGAACATGAAAGGAATTATGTCACTCATGATCGAGAACTAGCAACTATAATTCATGTGCTAAAGATGTGGTGTCATAATTGGATTGGCCAAAAATTTGTGTTGATGACAAATCATAGTGGGATGAAGTACCTATTTGATCAACCTCACTTGAATGTCAGGCATGTTAGAAGGTTTTCCAGTATCAATGAATATGACTTTGAGATAATATATATACAAGATAGGGAAAACAATGTAGCAGATGCACTCAACAGAAGCATGCAAGTGATTCACATGGTAGACGTCAGTGTTTGTGAATCTGACTTAAAGATTAAAATAAAAGAATCATTGCACATTGATGAGCACTTTATTCAAATAAGAACAAAAATTTGATGGTTACTAGATGACTGAAGATGGATTGTTAATCTATAAATATAGATTATACATTTATAATTTTATGGAGTTAAAGAAACTCATTATGTATGAAATCCAAAAGAAAGCATACTCAGGATACTGAGGCTATCAAAAGATGATTCTGACAACAAGAAAGCAATATTATTGACTTGAGATGAAAAAAGGAAAGTGTAGATTACATTGTCAAATGCATCAAGTGCCAACAAGTCAAAAATGAACACAAACACCCAACAGACTTGTTAAAACCCCTATCTATTCTCAAGTGGAAATGGAAAGTAATAACAATGAATTTCATCACCAAACTGTCAAAGATAGTGAAACAACATGATGCTATCATGGTTGTGGTTAAAAAATTGAGTAAGGATACTCACTTTATTCCTATAAAGTCTACATACAAAGCACTCAACATTGCAAAAATCTTCACGAGGGAAATTTTCAGATTACATGGGATGCCTACAACAATCATATGTACTAGAGATGCAAAATTTAAGACAAAATTTTGGAAAGCATTGTTTAAAGGATTGGGTACACAACTAAACTTCAACACTTCTTGTCATCCCAAAAGAGATGGATAGACTGGAAGAATAAATCAAATACTGGAAGACATGCTTCACATTTACATCTTGAACAAACCAACTAGATATGAAGACTACCTACACTTGGTAGAGTTTACTTAAAACAATGGTTATCAAGCATTATTGAAAATGAGTTCCTTTGAACCACCTTATGACAGAAGGTGCAATACCCCAGTAAGTTGGGCTAATCAAGTGAACAGAGTCATGCTTGGACCAAAAATGTTGAAGGAAATGGAACAAGAGGTCACTAAAATTAAATTAAATCTAAAGGCATCCCAAGATAGATAGAAAAGCTATGCGGAAAATAATAGAACATGTAAAGAGTTTAAATTTGGAGATCATGTGTATCTCAAAGTCAAACTACAAAGAAGTTCCTTGAAGCTTGGAACTTGTGCTAAGCTTGCACCCAGATTTGTAGACCAATTGAGACCTTAGAAAGAATGGAACCATTAGCATATAAACTAGCATTACCTCCCAATATTAAAACACATGAAGTTTTCTATGTTTCATTGCTTAAGAAGCATGTACATGATTCTAACCATGTCATTCATTGGGTTGTGCTCCAAGTGGAACCACAAGGAGAGTTCCAACCAGAACTCACCCAGGTAAAAGTGCAATGGAAGCACTTTGGGCCAAATGAGGCTACTTGGGAAAATGAAGATGCCATGAAAGAGGAATATCCATTCTTATTTTCATCTTAAAACTTTACTGCAAATAAAAAACAACGAGAGAGGTGCTATTCCACTCGGGGGAGATATAATGTTCTAGTTTTTATCTCCTTCATTAATTTGTTTCCAGCATGGATGTTCAGTTAATAAATAAACCTAGCCATGAAAGGAAATGTTTTAGCACATTAAGAAGGGTAGGAACCAAGATAAATTTACTAGAGTTATTGGAGTGCAGCTGGACGGGAAGTGAAGATAAATTTAGAGTTACTGGACTGTAGTTGTAGCTTGGACCTTTCTAATAATGTTTAAGATATTATTAGAGTTCTTTGCATTTCAATAAATAACAATAGCATAATATAGGATCACTGAGAAATACACAATCACAAGAGACACATCATTTATCTTGGGAAACCCTCATGGAGGAGAAAACCCAACAAAACTTCCTTATTATAGATAGGCAATACAATGCCAAGAGATAACTCAAACAAATACAGAAAGTCCTCTCCCAAGGATGTGCCTCTCTCTCTCTCTCTCTTCTTCAACTGCAGCTCTGAAACTTGTCTCTCAATGAACAAGTGAGTGTGTGTCTAACTGAGGCGCTAGCCTCCTTATTTATACAACACTGACATGTGTGGAGGTGTCTTTTCATTGACAGGGCCGACTTCTCCTTTTGGGTGGTTATAACCACCTTTAGTATATTCTGGGGCCGATTTCTTCTTTTGCATATTACAAATATATTTTGACCAATCCGCAAAAGGGGATTTGGTCCTTTACAATAGCCGACATGATCAATCCGCGATGGGGATTGATCCAATGAATAATATATCAATAATAATTAGAATACACTTTGCAGTTACATTATTTCAACATCTATCCACACACCGAAGAGCACTAGAGGGGAAGACTAAGTTAGAGAGTGATGAAGATCTTTCCTTGTGTTATGTGGGGCAAGTATTGTGGGTGTCCAAGACCTATTATGTGTTATGTGTGGTAAGTATTGTGGGTGTCCAAGACCTATTACGTCTTTGAAAACTCACCGAAAACTCACCAGTGTGACACAGTAAATTTCCTACTATAAGATGGTGAGATTGTCCATAGATTTGTGGTATCATAGCCTGGTTAGGGTGTGGCCTATTTATAAGAAATTTAAATGCAACAGAGCTTACTGTTAGGTGGAAAATTGTTCGTCTATTTACTTTATAAATAGGTAAATTTCTCATCTATGCTGTGAAAATTCGTGAGAATACTTAGTCTATAAATCTACATGTTATGAGAAAAAGTAAATGAATGTTCCTTTCTATTGTTGAAGGTATTGTATTTTTCTGTATGCTTAAAGGAGAAATCCTCCGGTTAAAGAATCGTATTGATGTCTTCCATGCTTCTTGTGTGTATAACTAGAATGAATTCATTTTTGTTAGTTATTTTCCCTATAAAGATATGTTATAGCCATAATGAAATTAAAATCTAAAAGTTTCAGTACCTGTAATGTCGAAATTGAGGACTGAGAATGAAGCATTCTTCCTTTCCAAATGGATAAACAATCTAAATATTCCAGTGAAATTTCGTGTTATCGCTGTAGCTTATCATTCTTGGAAATTGAATTCATGTAGCTATAGAAATTGCCTGTTAGTCCCAATTGTATATCGTTGTTAAAGAGTTGGTTTTGGAATCGGATTGCACAGGAAAAAAACTTCATGTAGTTTTCCGAAATTTTGGTTTGAATGGGACGAAAAATCTGGGCAGATTCTTGGAAAATTGGTTGTTGTTGGTAATTAGAAATTCTATCTCACATTATCATGGAGTAAATCTTACCTTTGCTATAAGTTTCAAAGGATTACGCTGCAAGACTATGGAGGATTCTGTTTCAGAGATCCTCGAATTCGTTTCTTAGTCAAAAGTTTAAAAATGGTAGCAATGAGTCTCATCGACGGACATTTTGGATTCGTTATCGGCGATTTCCTTCCATCTGTTTCGGTGCTGAGATTTGACTCTGGGATCGACATCAAATTTTGCCTTTGAAACCAACGCAAATATTTGCTTTTGAATCAAGCAAATTATTGTTTGTCATTTTTCAAGATGGTTATCACGATTGAATGTGCAAAGTCCATAATCAAGCGTCAGAATGATCGTATCTTTATTATTATTTGTATTCCAATTCAAGTTTGTCTTACAATTGTTTGTGATGCAGACTAAAATATTTCTCAAACGCTAATTTTTTTTATGTAAATTGAATTTGCAGGCCAAAAAAGGTTCATGAAGGGAAGGGGAGGAAAGAACGGAATCATATAATGAAGGAAACACAGCCTCGTAGAAGCCTACGTCGACGAGGTTTAGGACAAGGAAAACACAATCCTAGCAAGCAGACAGAGTCGCCCGATAACGTTAACAATGAACCAAAGTTGATACAGAGTGAGCCAAAGGTTATACATGAAGGCGGTAATCAACACAGTGAGACAGATTCCAGACATGCAGAAGACATACCTCAAAAAGCGTTGGATAAAGAATCAAAATTGAGGAAGCTGTACTTCAAGTTGAAGGAAAAGTTTGAAGGTGATACCAGCAATCAACCACCAAATACACCTGCTACATTTGTAGATGCATTGGAGACTTCACATGGCCATGATGCACCCCCCATTACTAGTGAATTAAAGGACCAAAGTGCATAGTATACTCGAAAGCATAAATTACAGCAAATCGTAAAGTCGTATAAGAGAAGAGGAAGGCATGCAAGAGAGAAAAGCGCAGAGGGAAAGAAGCCCTTTTTGTTTGAGGCTAGGGATGGCAAGCCTATTGGCAAAAGTAGTTCAAGTTTCGAAGGGGATACAAGCAATCAACCACCAAATTCACCTTCTGCATCATTTGTAGATGCCTTGGAGAGATCACATGGTCATGATGCACCACCCATTACTGGTGAAAAAGTTGACCAAAGTTCGACTAAGCACGCAGGAGAGATCACATGGTATTACCAGAAATCTTAGAATGCAGGCTCAAGGGGCACGCAGGAGAAGGGAAAGGGAAGCAAGAGAGGAAAGAGCAGAAGGGAAGAAGCCGTTTTTGCTTGAGGTGAGGGATGGCAAACCTATTGGCAAAAATAGTTTAAAGTGGGGCTTGGAATTGGGTTTGAATGTCAGATCTCACTTGGATTTTAGCGTCCGAAACTTCTCGCAACAAAATCGAAGAAATATTGATATTGTGATACGAAATATGGAAAATTCTTTTGAGACTGTTGGTGGCAAATTATCTATGAAGTGGCAAAATATAATGGATTAAGGTAGTATTATGTGATCGATATTTAACATATAGTTTTAACTTTTGATACATAATAGATTAAGACAACATTATTCGGTAGAATTTCTCTGATGTTCACACAGAAAATTCAATAGCTCATCAATTTTATCCAGAAATCTTTGATTATTACGTATTAAGGAGTTTATATTGTGTTGTGATTTGTAGGGGACAAGACATGATTGATTACCTGATGTGGAGTCTAGTGCTACAAATGATGTTGTATTAAAGGAGTTGACTGAAACAGTGAAAATGCTATTTTCCTCCATTCAGCACATTATCACTGCATGGAACAAAGGGGAGTTTTATGCTTCAAAGGTAAGCCAAACATATTAATCAACTACATATCATTAATAATGGTGTAAAACATCAACTACGTATTATTAATAATGGTGTAAAACTTTTATTCTGTTGCATTTATTAAATTTTTGTTCATCAATCTGTTTTGTTTTAAGAGAACATAAATAATAATTACTATTATTTATCAATAAAAAAATATAATTTCAAAAAATGTCAAGTCAATTCATTTACAGATAAAATTTCATTCCACAGTTAATTTTTCCATTCCAGTAAATTGTTATTCCTAACATTCTCACTTGATGGATGGAATGATTATTATTTTTTTACCCTTCCAGTAAATTGTTATCCCTAACATTCTCACTTGATGGATGGAATGATTATTTTTTTGTGATTAAAGGAAACAGATACAATTATGCCCAATGACCTGAGTCTAAACAATATTGGAAGAATGACATAAGTGTTGGAAACGAGGGTTTTAAGATCATTTAGAAAGAAAACACATATTGGCCCAAAAATTGACTTGTATTAATTTTATTTCATGGAAATGGATTTTTGCTTTTCATTCAATTTCAATAATTTTATTCATGTTTAATTTTTTTTTTAAATATTATCTCCTAAGTCACCTGACATGGGGACATCAGATACGGAGGACATGGAAATACGAGTATCCAACATGGACACGATGACCCCCGAAAATAGGACACAGAGGACACGTTTTATATATATATATAGATAGATATAGATATATATATAAATTTAAATTATGAATTACACATGCAAAAATGAAATAATTAAACTGTAAACAATTACATGATGATGATACAAATTCAATCATACAACTAGTACTAACTTAGTAACTACTAAATTACTAAGTTACTAACATAAATGATGACATTGCCAACTCAACACTATTGTCCAAACCCATATCATCAGGAACCACATCCCACATCTTTGTCTTTCCCTTCAACTAGTCTTCTCTATGCCCAGTGCCTGCAAATAAGACAAAGGTTGGTGTGCAGATACACCACTAAGTCACTTGACATGATGACAAAGACAAGAGTTCAACATAAGAGTTTATACTTAGTGAAGGGTACATTTTTACTGGGGTCGTGACAGAAGAGTTCAACAATTAATGCCACCAACATGTATGGTGCGCTTGATTAAATGTCAGTTTCATACCCTCTTACATGATAGAATCCAGTGGAAACATTGCAATCCTGCCAATCTTGAAATCCTGAAAACCGTTAAGTCTACTGAATTTTGAAAGGGACCTAGAATTCTACTTTCTCCATATGAAGTCCAATGACGTTGGAACCACTCTCAAACATCCTGAAACAATTAATGGTAATGTTAAAAATTTAAGTAAAAGTGACATTCTCCTTTATCTTTCATTTTCATCCTTTTACTCAAAATGAAAGATGAAAGATAAAGGAGAATGTCACTTTTACTTTAAGAATTTAATATTACCATTAATTACTAGAGCGGGTAAAATGAAGGGGGAAACACCTCATAGCTGCAACTTGCATGAGAAAACATGAGCCAAGGTCCTTTTCTGAGCAGGACACGAGTCCTATGTTCAAGACACGCGTGTCTTGTGAACATGACACGTTCTAAGTGAGTATCTGACACGTGTCCTACCGTTTGGTGTCCAACACATAGGATTCGCGACACGAGGGGGGGGTTGGACGTGTCAGGTGACCTAGATTATCTCATTATTAATATATTTATTTATTTTTTAATAGGTTTTAAGTAAAAATCCCCTCAAACTAGGTGATAGAGTGAAGTTGTTAGATCTATGTCACGAAGAACTTGCTAGTTATGGAAGCATTCACTCACTTTCAACTTTTCATGGAGAGGCCCTTAGTGTAGATGATGTCAATGTCTGTGTATTTAAAGTTGTAAAAGACATTTCTCTACCTTATGAAGATGAGATGGAAGGCTACACACATTTTTGAGAGAAATTAGACAGTTTCTTTTTAAAATGGCCTCTTGGATTTTTAATGAAAATATAATAACAATGGATAACCAAAGTATAATTTGGTTATAATATATTACCAAAGCATAGTTTGGCTGACTATAACATATTAGGTTATGTTCTACTAAATATTGTATCCATATATCAATTTTTTTACATCATGTGAACTGCATATCTATCATTGTTTCTCTTACAAGATTTGACAAGGCTTCTACATGCCATATATACTGTTATATGACTATGCTTTAAATCATAATCTGCTACATGCCATGGAACTAGTCATATTTGTTTACTCCTTTGTATGCATTACATGCCATGGAACTAGTCCTATCTGTTTACTCCTTTGTATTCACTACATGTCATTGTTTGTCTTTTCTTTTGTTGTTGCTTCTTATCTAGGTGATGGGGAGTTTCTCTATCTTTGTTTAGATTTGACATTAATATGAATTTTTAAATATATATTTAAAAGTAAATAGTATCATGTTTGTGTTTTCAAAATGATATTCATTATCGATAACAAAAATAAACAAAATGATATTTTGGCAGAGGAAAAGTTTGTCATATATTTGTTAACTCATAAGCTTAAAATCATTTCACACTATAAAGAGGTTCATTATGGTTTTTTATGTCTACTTTACACCATTGGATTAAATTGATTGACAATCCAGATTTGAGGAAACCTTTTGATGTTAAAGGTTAAGGCCTTCAACTTAATCCTTATTTCATCCTCCTCATTTTGTTTTTATGTGGAGGAGTGCAACTTTATTTCCATGTAGGTTTCTACTTCTACTCTGGATATTTGCAAGGTGAGTACATAAGAAGCTTTCATCGTTGCATTATTTTTTAATTGAGCAACTATGTTATGTCACAAGTTCTTATTTCAATCTCTTATTCATTTATTGTAGCATAAATATTTTCATTGTGCCACACAAAGAGTGGCCATGCTTGCCAAATATGTCGAGATGATGTTTCCTTAACAACAGATGGGTAATTCTTTGTAACTTGCCACGAGTGTGCATTTCCTGTATGCAGGCCATGTTATAAATATGGGTGGAAATATGGAAATCGGTCTAGTCTGTAATCCAAGATTTGATATAAAGTTCTCTTCTTTTATGTATTAGGGTGTGCAAAGTTTATTAAACTCTCTAGACNCATCAGGAACCACATCCCACATCTTTGTCTTTCCCTTCAACTAGTCTTCTCTATGCCCAGTGCCTGCAAATAAGACAAAGGTTGGTGTGCAGATACACCACTAAGTCACTTGACACGATGACAAAGACAAGAGTTCAACATAAGAGTTTATACTTGAGTGAAGGGTACATTTTTACTGGGGTCGTGACAAAAGAGTTCAACAATTAATGCCACCAACATGTATGGTGCGCTTGATTAAATGTCAGTTTCATACCCTCTTACATGATAGAATCCAATGGCAACATTGCAATCCTGCCAATCTTGAAATCCTGAAAACCGTTAAGTCTACTGAATTTTGAAAGGGACCTAAAATTCTACTTTCTCCATATGAAGTCCAATGACGTTGGAACCACTCTCAAACATCCTGAAACAATTAATGGTAATGTTAAAAATTTAAGTAAAAGTGACATTCTCCTTTATCTTTCATTTTCATCAAATGAAAGATAAAGGAGAATGAAAGATAAAGGAGAATGTCACTTTTACTTTAAGAATTTAATATTACCATTAATTACTAGAGTGGGTAAAATGAAGGGGGAAACACCTCATAGCTGCAACTTGTATGAGAAAACATGAGCCAGGGTCCTTTTCTGAGCAGGACACATGTCCTATTTTCAAGACACGTGTGTCCTGTGAACATTACACGTTCTAAATGAGTATCTGACACGTGTCCTATCGTTTGGTGTCTGACACGTAGGATTCGCGACATGAGGGGGGGTTTGGACGTGTCAGGTGACTTAAATTATCTCATTATTAATATATTTATTTATTTTTTAATAGCTTTTAAGTAAAAATCCCCTCAAACTAGGTGATAGAGTGAAGTTGTTAGATCTATGTCACGAATAACTTGTTGGTTATGGAAGCATTCACTCACTTTCAACTTTTCATGAAGAATCCCTTAGTGTAGATGATGTCAATGTCTGTATTTAAAGTTGTAAAAGACATTTCTCTACCTTATGAAGATGAGATGGAAGGCTACACACATTTTTGAGAGAAATTAGACAGCTTCTTTTTAAAATGGCCTCTTAGATTTTTAATGAAAATATAATAAAAATGGATAACCAAAGTATAATTTGGTTATAATATATTACAAAGCATAGTTTGGTTGGCTATAACATATTAGGTTATGTTCTACTAAATATTGTATCCATATATCAATTTTTTTACATCATGTGAATTGCATATCTATCCTTGATTCTCTTACAAGATTTGACAAGGCTTGTACATGCCATATATACTGTTATATGGCTATGCTTTAAATCATAATGTGCTACATGCCATGGAACTGGTCATATTTTTTTACTCCTTTGTATGCACTACATGCCATGGAACTAGTCATATTTGTTTACTCCTTTGTATGCACTACATGTCATTGTTTGTCTTTTTTTTGTTGTTGCTTCTTATCTAGGTGATGGGAGTTTCTCTATCTTTGTTTAGATTTGACATTAATATGAATTTTTAAATATATATTTAAAAGTAAATAGTACCATGTTTGTGTTTTCAAAATGGTATTCATTATCTTTAGCAAAAATAAACAAAATGATATTTTGGCAGAGGAAAAGTTTGACATATATTTGTTAACTCATAAGCTTAAGATCATTGCACACCGTAATGAGGTTCATTATGGTTTTTAATGTCTACTTTACACCATTGGATTAAATTGATTGACAATCTAGATCTGAGGAAACATTTTGATGTTAAAGGTTAAGGCCTTCAACTTAATCCTTATTTCATCCTCCTCATTTTGTTTTTCTGTCAAGGAATGCAACTTTTTTTCCATGTAGGTTTCTACTTCTACTTTGGATATTTGCAAGGTGAGTACATAAGAAGCTTTCATCGTTGCATTATTTTTTAATTGAACAACTATGTTATGTCACAAGTTCTTATTTCAATCTCTTATTCATTTATTGCAGCATAAATATTTGCATTGTGCCACACAAAGAGTGGCCATGCTTGCCAGATATGTGGAGATGATGTTTCCTTAACAACAGATGGGTAATTCTTTGTAACTTGCCACGAGTGTGCATTTCTTGTATGCAGGCCATGTTATAAATATGGGTGGAAAGATGGAAATCGGTCTAGTCTGTAATCCAAGATTTGATATAAAGTTCTCTTCTTTTATGTATTAGGGTGTGCAAAGTTTATTAAACTCTCTAGACAATCCTTAACTTCCTTTTGGCAAGAGTGGCTTGTGTTCATATGTGTTGCTCTAGGCCACTCTCTTCATGGTTCCCAACATAGTTGTTCTACCAAACCACATTCGTTTGATCATATGTGTTGCTTCAAGCCTGTCTTTTCATGACTCCCAACATAATTTCATGGCTCTCTTTTCATGGCTCCGAACATAAGACCACATGTTAAAACTAAGAGAAATAATAAACAACACAAACAACACACAGTAATGAGACAATGATTTCTTAGGTCATATGTGTTGCTCCAAGCCTCTCTTTTCATGGCTCCCAACATAATTTCATGGCTCTCTTTTCATGGCTCTGAACATAAGACCACATGTTAAAACTAAGAGAAATAATAAACAACACAAACAACAGACAACGATTTCTTAGGGAAACCTTTATAGGGAAAAACCCACAATCTAGAGAATTACAATACACTATAAACCCACAATCCAGAGCATTACAATACACTGTGAGAGTTGTTCTTTTAATAGAAGTAATGAACAACAAGTTCATTCTTTCTTCTTGGCCCACACCATGTTGCGCCATACAGTCAAGAATCAAGAGTACAACATGATGACCAAAAAATCTTGGATCTCAGTTTTTATTATTTAACCTTGACATTAGAGCTTCAATCTAAAAAAAATGATAAAACATGTTGTCTTAATAATTTATATGGTTATACTCTGTTCTCTTGACATTAGAGCTTCAGGCTAAAAAAAATATTTGAAAAAATATGTTGCTTAATAATTTATATGGTTTACTCTGTTCTCAGCTAGATACATGGGTTAAGGTGCATGAAACATCTTTTGCAAATTTCCCAAGATTTGTAGACTTTCGAGCAAAACTTTATGGGCAACATTAGAGAGGTGGGTAAAATGTTGTTACGTGTGTTTAATCCCGTTTTGCATGCATTTGGAGAGCATGTTTGCTTCCACAATACTTTTGTCAAGAACTTGAATAGTCATATTGCTTGTTTTTGTATGTCCTATTTTGCCAATTTCTTCCATTGTTACAATATTTTGTATATTAATGGCTAAACCTATATTTATAGGGTGTAATTAGAATATTGCATTTGTTTTCTTTTAGAGTATACTGTAATGAGATATTTATATAAGTTGTTTTACATGCATATATTCCTTTTGTTTTTTTATTGAGAAAGAGAGGTCTTCGGAAGAAATATTTCTTGATCCTTTGCTAAGTCTTGTCAAATTTTACAAGGGAGGTGGGAAAGTGTAGTCTATCTAGGGGGTAATATGGGCTACCCAGGGAAGTACCCAAGATGAATAAGAATAGATAGATGGTTATGTATTTCTATGTAATGAAGACCATCATTAGTAAATAAGGCCTATATAGTAGTGTGAACACAACTATTGTAAGAAATCTTATTAGAATGTTCCTAGGAGGTCGACTTACTAGAAGGTTCCACCTACTAGAATGTTCCGAGGAGGTCAATGAATGTAAGAAGACTTACTATAAGGTTTGATCCCGATTATTTTCGGCACAAAATGAGAGCGGAGATATAATAAAGAAATGCACAGAGATATTGCAGATATTCAATAATATAACGGAAATGTATCAGAGATGCAACCATAAACATAGATATATAGTAATACACGATTTCTATTAATCAGAGAAATGTACAGAGACTATAAAAATACAGAGTGAAAGACTCGCTGGAATGGTGGCAGCTTATCTCTGAGAAGAGATGTGACGGCTACTCGCATTCGCAAGAAGATGATTACAATGAGGCTCTGAAGGCCCTTTTACAATAAACGGGAATGCCAAAAGTCC
>JZKD02S1260278.1:0-12212 GCA_000966675.3 Picea glauca
TAAACTAACACATATATAAACATACAAAGCTCAAGTGCCAAGCCTTTTCAATCCACTTGTTTCATCGAAAATAGCCACGAGTCAAACTGAGTTATACCACATAACCCATGGGCCCAACTCTCATGCTAAGTCTACAATCCACAAGCCACGAATCAAACAATAGGCACCAGGCCGTATGCAAGAAGGGCCACAAGGAATTATCATTGGCAGAGGAGATGAAACCATCAGGAATCTACAGAGTAGGTCTGGAGCTCGGATTCCGTTGATACCATTGCGCCTTCCTGAGGGTGATATAAATACAGGTAAGACCGTGCAGGTGACTGGCAAATAAACAGCAAGTAGAGGAGTTCGAAACACCAAAGAGTCACAAAGAAGAAAGTTTGTACGATGTATGCTATCTTACAGGTGTTCAAAATTTTGTGCCGATAGGCAGAACTGTTGTTGATCGAGCACTTGCAGCAGAAATCGAGAGCCGATTGTGTTGATAATACAGGTGCCCCATTGTTAGCAGAGAGCTTGAAATGGCCTATGCAAAGGAAGTCGAGGAAAGGATTATGGAGAGACAATCTTGTATGCTCCTCGGTTTGATATACAGACTGCTGCTCTGTGGCTATCACCGTTTGTTGTAGGAGGAAGTTTGGCAGGGCTGTGGGCATATCGAAGGCATCGACAGAATACTAATGTACATCTTATGGTTATAAGGCTACTAGACAACATTCCATTTGACTTAGAAAGAACGGAAAAGGTAATGTCAGACAGTGATTTGGATGAGGTTGTAAATCATTTCACAGAGGCTATTGAATGTAATCCCACATCAGCGATCATCTGTGCTAGTAGAGATAGTGTATATGTGAAGATGAAGAAACCTAACGTTGCTATTCGAGATGCTATGTTGATATCAAAATAAACCCAGACTCTGCAAAAAGCTACAAATGGCGAGGCATGGCTAGAGCTATTCTTGGTCACTGGGAAGAGGCTGCCAAGGATCTGCATCTTGCTTCAAGGCTGGATTATGATGAGGAAATATCAACTGTACTAAAGAAGGTTGAACCGAATGTGCATAAAATTGAAGATCATCATAGGAAATATGAACGCCTACATAGGAAAAAGGATGAGAGAAAGAAAGAATGGGAAAGGCAACCTAGGCGGGCTTTCACAGCTGTCCTTAGCCACCGAAAGCAGACAAGGGCAGAGAGACATTATTTTTGCACAGATCTCAGTTTTCTTATTCCAATTGGTACGAGGAGGATTTCTAAGTGATGATTGTAATTAAGTGCATCAGTTTTAGTGTTATGTTCCAGTTTTGGAGGCAGCAAAGAGAAAAAGATAAATATTGTTGCCTATTTGTGGCAAAAATGACCTGTCTGCCAAGGTGGCATTTTCGACCTCATCTATTAGCCTATGAAGATTTGTTGCAGCTGTCGAAGACCATTGAGATAAGAGGTTGACCTATTAAATAGGATCGTTTCCTATTTTTATGAAATTGTTTTTGACTTTCTATTTTTAGCAAACCAGATCCATTCTTTCAGGATCTGGAAGTTTGATGTAAAGGCTATAAAGCCTGTAAATTATATAGACAATGGGTTCAAGTCTAGAGACTAGACCCTGTTGCTATTGTATTATACTCTTCATATATATATAATACATATCACAAGTTCCTTTCATTATTGATGTCAGATTGTCATTCTTATGTCTTTTTTGTACTTTGCATGATTTTTATTGATCTATGTTTATCTTAATTGCTAGTGATTGTTATCTCACTTGGTCAATTCATTAACTGAGATTTAATAAGTAATCTTTACTATCTTATCTGACCCATCACATAAGTATAGTCTTTCTTCATCCACCAGTAAGCTATTTGTTTGATCATTGATCCTTGAAAGCATTGTCTCATCTGATTATATACCTTTGACTGTCTAGATAATATATCCAGTAGGTCAGTACCCCATTTGATCCAATCATAAATACAAAACCATTCACACCTTAAGTTACCAGGCTTCTTCAAACTTACAACCTGAGAAGGACACCTGGAGAGATAACAGAGTCCATATCACTTGTCATGATCAAGGATAGGACTACGCCTGGGTCCATTTACCACAAGTACACCCTTTTGATAAATGTATCTTATCTCCCTTGGTCTACAGCCCAATCTAGGAGAAGGTCTTCCCGATGCTTACCAGGGCCACTCACCATATGTACACCCTTGTAGGTGAATGTATGTTCGATCCTACCACACACTAGAGGAACACTAGCACCTAGAGTCTTCTATCCTCTGATGGTCCAGATTTAGGAGAGGAACGAACTGATTAACATAATGAATACAATAAACATAGATATACGAACAACAACAAAGATAACCAGTCAACAATATCTTCTATTGAATAAATGAAACAGGCTGAAACTGTAAAACTACAAAACTGAAACACTTGTTCGAATGGTGGTAGATATCTCTGAGAAGAGATGTGGTTGCTATGCGCATTCGTCTAAGCAGAATTATTACAATGAGGCTCCAGAGGCATTTTTTATATTACTCCTGAATGACAAAACCCTAGACATCCAAAAACCTAACCCTAGGAGGTGAAACGTCGAAATATATGTGGGCCCCTATGGGTAAGTTGGTACCTCAACTTCCTAGGGTCAAAGGTCTTTTAGAGAACTACACATTACTCTGTCAAACTCTGACTCTGTCTACAGCTTGACTGTGGCGAGCCAAAAAACCATTGTTAAGGGCCCCAAAACGGCCCTGGAAGTACAACAAGATGTGCTGAAATGAAAACATACAAAATAATCCAGTTGGATTAGGTGGGAGGCCACCAGTATCCACCTGGAAGATGTGTATGGATTCAGAAAGCCCCGAAAGTGTAGAACACACCATTACAAAGAATTACAGAATAACATGTTGAACTAAAACTGTGAAGAGGAGCCAGTTGGAATAGGTGGGTGGCCACCAATATCCACCTGGATCAATCCTCCCCCCTTAGGAAGAAATAGTCTCCATTACGTTGAGTTTGCCCATTAGGTGAGGAAACTTCTGTTGAATTTGGCCCCGGCTGAGCCACTTTCCTTGGTGTAGGAGCTTCCCTGCCTTGACAACCCGATAAAGTTGGATCCTCTATTGATGAGTTCCCTTGACCTGTCTACCCACTATATGATCATTGGATGCTTGTTCCATGTAGTCAGGGTTGAGCTATGTCGGTGTCATTTTTTCTGCAATCTCTGAGGTGTCCAACAATGGTGGAAAATATGGCCAAAGTAGGTCCACATTGAAAATTGGGTGCAAGCCAAGGAAGGGTGGAGTGTTGAGCTCAAAATCATTGCTACCCAAAACCTTGGTGATATTTTAAGGCCCGTAGTGAAGTGGGTGGAGCTTCTAATGGGGCCCTCTGAGACATGCCTTCTACAAATGTAACCAGACTTTGTCTCCAACCTGAAATTGGTGTGGTACCATGTGTTGATCATGGTGTTGCTTATACTTAACATTGGATTTCTGCAAAATATCATGGACCTTTTGGCGGATGTGTTGAATCCTCTCAATGAATCTGGTGGCTTTGTCGGACTTAGACTGAACATGGGAAGATTCGATCTGTGTGGTGGCAAGAGGTAGTGAAACATCAATGGGACCCAAGGGTTGGAATCCCAACCCCACCTGAAATGGGCTATGGTCAGTGGAGCTATGGAGAGCCCTATTGTAATTGTGTTGAACATAGGGGACACTCTCATCCCATGTACATGAATGCTTAGAATTGGACATGTGCAAGATGTGCACAATTATCTGATTGACGATGTCTGTTTGGTCGTCTGTTTGGGGGTGGAAAGCAATGGATTTAGTGAGCTTAGTGTCCAAAAATTACCAAAGACTCGACCAAAATGTGTTGAGGAACTTGTTGTCCCGATCGGAGATGATGGTCTGTGGTATCCCAAAATGGACCCACACTCGTTCAAAGAAGAGTTTGGCGGTATCTATCGCTGTGATATTCTTCTTGCAGGCTGTGAGGATGGACATATTCGAAAACCGATCAACGACCACAAATACACAATCATTTCCTTGTTTGGTGGATGGAAGGCCAGACATGTAATCCATTGAGATGGATTCCCAAGGATTCTCGGGAGTAGGAAGAGGGGTGTATAATCCTTGCTTCTTGTTGGTTGGCTTGGAAATGGCACAAGTAGTGCAATATATTATATACTTGCTGACGTCCTGTCAAAGTTTTGGCCAATTGTTGGCACAGGGGTAGACCCAAGGTTCAGGCCCTTTCGGCAACACCTGCGAAGCAGGTGAGGTCTCACCCAATGTAGGAACAAGGGGGGTTATAGGACGCAGGTGTATGTAACCAATCTGGGACACAGATCTGTGATAATAACACTTCGCAGGGTATTCTATTAACACTTAGGATTAACATGCATTAGTTCATTAGCATCGCAGAACATTCCCCAAGTATAGATCGGTGTAGTAACAATAAAGATCAATCACTTCAACCACTTAGCACATAGCACTGAGTTAGGTCTAATATTTAAGTAAAGCACTAACAATCAACAGATCTATCTATCATACATAATATTCAAAGCACTGAGCATATTCATAGCATCAACAACAAAGCACAAACCAAACCAAAGACACAAGATATACGTGGTTCACCCCAGTGTGGGGCTACGTCCACCAACCGCTTTGCCTTCTTTATTATTCTTCCAGATCTTACATTCATTTTCTTTTATGCACTAAGCCATAGAGATGAGCTTAGCACCAAACAGGAGATCTACGCACTGAGCACCAGATCCTCCTTCCAAAACTAGATCAAGGCACAGAGCCAACTTCTCTCTCGAGCACAAAGCCTTAACACATATACATTATGTTGCACAAAGCAACTCAAAACTACTTGAAATTAGCTTCCAATACTTTGATTCTTCTACCATACATTCTTACTTATTTATACTTTTAAAAACACTTAAAATAGGCCTAATAATGGGAAAAAAACCCATCGACCGACATCCCATAACCCATTACAAAAACCCTAGAGGACCCCTTATTGGGTCCACATAGTTCGCAAAATAAGTGATATCCACAATCACAGCTCCGCCTGGGCGCTTCTTCCTCGACCAATGTGTCGAAGTCCAAATATTGGTCCAAACCTGACCAAGGTTTCCTCAAAACTTGGTCGAGAGCGAACATGCCCCCAACACTCACATGTGACTCATCTTGAGTCACTCATATCTGGTCAATGTTGCTTCAAAGGCCTCGATATTAAATCGAGTTGACTCGACTTGCTGCTGCACCTAAGCCTCCTGCTCAATGAGCTCCTGGATCGTCTACTCTATAACATGCCCTTCCAGGCATTGTTCCACTGTTGCAACCACTTGGCCCAATTGCGAGCCTTGTCCCTCAATTTCTTCGAATACCTTGTAGGCTTCATCCTTCACAGGTTGTAGCTTCTGCGTGACTTCCATTACCCTGCCCTGGAGGGCAATGATCTATTTTTGCAATGCGCGTTGTTCCTAAGATCGCTTAATTCTTTCAACTGCGGTGAGTAGCTTCATCTGCGCCTGCACAGAGAATGCGTTTTGTTGCGCCTCATGTAACTGTGATTTCAGTTTCCTTAGCTCTCGATATTTTGCGAGGTGTTCATATGTTTGTGCACTTCTATCGCTCAGTTGTTTGCACTCTGAGGCAAGGGCTCTGATCCTTACTATTGTGTTCTTAGCGGCTTCCTCCCTCTGGTCGCGCACCTCCTGCGAGGTGCTCGGTACTGCTTGGACCTCCAACTCTATTTTCCTCGCTTGAACTTGTTGGATGGTCTCAGCGAGCTTCACTACTTGATCCTTGACCGACTCCTGTTCCTCCTGTACCAAGCCTAACACATAGCGACATGCTTTATTCATCACTTCTTTGACCACAATATGCTCTGCGATCAACTTCTCTTTGTCTTTCTGTAGCTAGGATTTTTCCTCCTATAGCATCGTCCGAAATTCTTCTCTCTCACTTTCATAAGCGGCCACACTGTACCGCGCTACTCGTAATTTCTCTAAGGCTTCATATTTATCTTGTTTCAAGGTTTATGTAGCCTTCTTCTTCTCTTCCTAGACTTTTTGAAGTTGGGCTTCTGTCGCATCTGCAAGTCTTCTCAGTTGGGCTGGTTCATCCCCCAATTCTAGTGCAATCTGTGACGCAGTAGGTACTGCGCCGACCAAATGAATAGTTTGATGTACTTCCTTCAATTCCTTCTCGAC
The DNA here is from genome assembly GCA_000966675.3 of Picea glauca. Classification (NCBI taxonomy): domain Eukaryota; kingdom Viridiplantae; phylum Streptophyta; class Pinopsida; order Pinales; family Pinaceae; genus Picea; species Picea glauca. Next base: position 6,223 of record JZKD02S1260278.1, read on the forward strand.
CCTTCCATATAGATCTTCCTTCTTTACTCCATATCTCTACAAGATGCCCTCATAAGCGTCCTCCATATCTTCGCGAAACAAACTGATATCGTCCTCCATGAGTGTGGCTTCTAACGGGGGCTTACTAGTGCGCATCTTCTTTCTTGTTGAAGGTTTTTGTGGAGAAACCTTTCTCTTTTGCGGAGTGATTTTTTCAGTAGGGGGATCTTCAGGCGTTGTAGCTTTGCCTCCTCCTTGTTGTTCTCCTTCGTCCCCTCCTCCTTTTCCATTTGCTCCGTCTTCTCCTCCTCCTCCAAGCGATCCAGACCCATTATCTTCAGAAGCATTGTCCTCCTCATTAGTCTCTATCTCCTAGACTTCCTCCTTCTTTTTATTCTTCTTCGTCCCACTGGACTGTCCAACAATCTCAACCTGGGTGACCATGGGGCTTCCTATGGTGTCATTGTCAGAGAGTTATGCATCAACAACATGTACCAGGAATTCCTCTGGCCACTCCTTTGTAATCTTCTCCATGTCTTCATCTGTTAGCTTGTAGTATGATTGTAACTCTTCCTTGCTCTCATCTCTGGACGTAGTGATGTAGATGAAATGTGGATCTATGCGGAACTTTTCTATTGGTCTGTACTGATGTAGGGTGTGCGGTGTCATGAATGGAAATGACTCAATGGCAAACTTCAATTCCTGATAATACGCATGGAACACAACGTTGGACTACCACTGCTTTTTCATGTCGTTGGTGTACCACAAGGTAGAAAACCTAGCGGCCAACGGCTCCGAGGGTTCAATCTCTGGAAAGGTGGCTCCTTCACATTTGCCAAGCGACAAATGCAATCAAAAAAATTAGCTAGATGAAGTGGAATTTGTATCCTAAATCCTGAGCTTCGCGACAATCCTTCTCCAGTTCATTGACGAGGTAACTCGCCCAATTCATCTGCATGCCCTCCACACATTTTCCTGCGAGGTCCACCATGAACCCGGTGACCTGTGTGGGGCGGTTCTTCCTTACGAGCTTTCCAGCTATGAGTTGGCAAGCAAGGTACATTGTGCCATCTTGTATAGAGGCTACCTTGTAGCCTCGCTTTCCTTTTTTGACTTCGTCATAAGCTTCCTTGATGTGTTGTGCCATGGAGTGGTTTGAGGCCTTCCCTGGATAAAACTGTTTAGGGTTAGGTCCCTTCATGCTTAAGCCTGTAATCTGGTGGATCAGCACCGGATCCATGGTAATTCTTCGGTCGAGCCACGGGTATCTTCCATGATAGAACGACAAGAGGTGTTTAACGCAAGCATTAACCTCCTATTGATGGCCAAAATGGGGAATCTTCATCACATTGAGCACAGTGGACTGTGCTAGTCCCTTAATCCATGGCTAGGAGACAAGGTGAAGCTTCTTCCTAGTTGACTTTGTCAAGTAGCGGTGGGGTGATAGCATATCATAGTTATTCCTATCATTGAGATTGAAGTCATTGTTCTTCAGTAGAAGGATCTGTCCTAATTGACTCTCGACTATGCGTATTCCTTTCAGAATGTATGCGGTGAACAAGGTGTACTCAAAATCTCGTGGGATGTTGTTGCAATTAACTGCACCTGCCAAAGGTGGGATATACTTGGGTAGGATGGATGGGATCTGCTTCGCATTAAACAGATTTTCACGATGCTTACTTTGTTTCTCAATCGAGGGGTTAACATGTCCAGAACAACGTCCAGTTGAAGGGGAAGCTTGCATTTCCCTAGTCGACGATGCTTGGACACCTTCAGATAATGGTTTGTTTCCCATTATCTTCTTGAGGACATCCTCAACAAACTTCTCTAATTTGCTAGGTTCACCCGCCATTCTAACTTTTAACAGACATGTCGGGTTAGGCGAACGGACGGGTGGGGTAGACAAACGGATCTCAAGGTCTAGCTTCAAATAACACATCTCAACACACAATCAATTCTCTTCTTGTCTCATTGAATCACGGGTAGCAAAAAGGGGTCCCAACGTAGCGACCAATGAGTTAAATAGTGGGGCACCGTAACGGATTATTCCAATGGCCAGGAATGTTTCCATCAATGTGAATTTGTCTGTTATGGCGTGGTCTCAACGTCCAACGGCGGTCCATCCACCCATAAATGTGTTTTCTAGTCGTTCTGGAGCGTCGTTCTAACGGTTGGGGTGCCTCCAACAGTCATATAGCTTCGCTAGGGTGAAGTCCCATTCTGCGCGGTCCTGTTGTTCCGGCGAGGTCCAAATCCTGCGAACCTTCCTCCTGCAAGGTTCCAGTCTACGAAGTCTTCTATCTGGTCTCTATAACTTCGTGTAGATTTTCCAACTTGGTTTTCTTTTTATTGAGATTCCTTGCCTTCTTTCCTATCATCTGATTCTCTCTAAATGTTTCTAGAATCCTCTTTCCATTCTTATTCATATATTCTCCTAGCGTAGTGACTTCGCACTGTTGATGTTCTCTCAAGGGGTCTGAAGTTAATATCCCTTCTCTTAATACTTCCTGGGTGGATATACTTCTTTCTTGAATGGATAGGTCCTTCAAACCTTCTTGCATTCTTTCAACCTTGACAGTTAATTCTCTTTCCTTTTGTCCCTCCTGCGTTGTTACTTTGTTTTCTTGCTTCGACTTATCCTCTCGTTCTTCTATGAGTCGATATATTTTTCTGGCTATGAGATCCCTTAGTTCTTTCTTTTTCTTTTCTGTAGCTTCTTCCTTTTCTTTCCTTCTGGTTTGATCCTTCTCAATCCAAGGCTTACCTAATAAAAGTGGGAAAGGGCTTCAAATTCCTCTTCGGTTGATGTTCCATGAACAATAATAGGTACATTAGTAACTCTTCCACATAAAGTTATAATCTTTCCTTTAAACAAGCCTATCCTTCCCAGTGAAGGTACCACAGTAGGATTTCCCAAATTTTCCCAAGTGTCTTCTGTCATAATATTTACTTGTGTTTCCTCATCCAAGACACAGTCTATGTCGAAGTCTTCTATCCTTTCACTTATGCATTGTTTTACTTTCAGGATCTCTAGTAAGCTAACATCTTTATGATCATCCATTGTTTCTTTCAACTGTAATAATGTAGTCTGAGATTTCTCTAATTCTTTCTCTTTATGATTCTCTAACATTCCCTTAGTCTCTTGACCTCCTTCATAGTTTTCTTGTCTCATGTTCATTCGTTCAACTTTAGCAATCATCCCTGGACAATCCTCAACCTCATGACCAACAATTTTACAACAAAGACAAATAGGACCTGTACCAGGGCATTCCTTAGCAAGATGTCTCGGTCTTCTGCAGTTATAACACAAAGTTAATCCTATTTTTATTTTAAACGTTCCCCAACCTCTTGTGTATTGCACACTAGGATCACAGTGTTGGTCCTGCAATCTGCACAAAAAAAATCTAGGTTCTTGCATCCACTTATTAGTACAAAAACTCTTTCTATGCATAGGAATTACATATATTTCTTCCTTTCTATTAAATTTACTCAAATCAACTCTTTCTTCCAACTATGCCCTAGCCTTTAGGCTAGGACAGAATCTATTAACATTACTACATATTGGAAAATGTGCGACAAAAGTACTCTTTCGTCGCAAAATTCAAGAGAAAAAATTCAATTTTTCAATTTTGATCTAAATCCACCTTGCATTTGTCACTTTCAAAACAAAAATTTTCATGCTTTCAAAACACAAATCCATGCTTTCAAAACGAACTTTTCCACCTATCTTACTCTTATCAAAGCACAAATCTTTACCTCTTTTAAGATCTTACATCTTTTATTCAGATCGGATTTATTTCTTAACATAGAGCTTCACAAGTCAAGTAAAGTATTGCGCACTTTAGCAGCAGATATACGCACAATGCTTCTCTTTTCTTTACTTTAGTTCCCATAAATCACATTTTCAAGACCCCACAACGGAACCATTTTTTGGCACAGGGGCAGACCTAGGTTTCAACACTTAACAACACACCAACAAAACCCCGACTACCGTCCCTTTTGGAAACACCAGCGAAGCAGGTGAGGTATCACCCAAGGTAGGAATAGGGGGGGTTACAAGACACATGTGTATGTAACCAAGCTGGGACACAAATCTTTGATAATAACACTTCGCAGGACATTCTATTAACACATAGGATTAACATGCATTAGTTCATTAGCATCACAGAACATACCCCAAGTATAGATCGACGCAGTAACAATAAATATTAATCACTTCAACCACTTAGCACATAGCACTGAGTTAGATATAATATTTAAGTAAAGCACTAAGCATCAACAGATCTATCTATCATACATAATATTCAAAGCATTGAGTAGATTCATAGCATGAACAACAAAGAACAAAGCAAACCAAAGACACAAGATATACGTGGTTCACCCCAGTGTGGGGATACGTCCACCAACTGCTTTGCCTTCTTTATTATGCATCCAAATCTTACATTCATTTTCTCCTGTGCACTAAGCCATAGAGTCAATCTTCGCACCAGACAGGAGATCTACACACTAAGCACTAAATCCTCCTTACAAAACTAGGTCAAGGCACAGAGCCAACTTTTCTCTCGAGCATATATCCTTAACACATATACATTTTGTTGCACAAAGTAACTCAAAACTACTTTCACTTAGCTTCCAATACTTCACTTCTTCTAACATACATTCTTACTTATTTATACTTTTGCAAACCCTTACAATAGGCCTAATCATGGGAAAAAACCCCATGGGCCGACATCCCATAACCCATTACAAAAACCCTAGAGGACCCCTTACTGGGTCCACATAGCCCAGAAAATAAGTGAGATCTACGATCTCAGCTCCACCTGGGCACTCCTTCCTCGGCCAATGTGTCGAAATACAAAAAGTGGTCCAAACCTGACCAAGGTTTCCTCAAAACTTGGTCGAGGGCCAACACCAATAAAAATGTTTCTGAAGAACGGCCACAATTTTCTCCACGCCAAAATGTCATGCCATTCGACTGAGTGGAATTCCCAAATAAGATTTGCACGCTCGCTTGTAGGACCATAGAGATGGCCTAGATGGAATAATATTTTGTCCTGAATGTGAAAATCGGTGATGGAGCACCTATACCCAAGAGTTGATAGGTGGTGGCAAAGTCTGGATCTTGCTGATAAAGTTGGGGCCACTCAGATGCATCATGTCCATAGGAATGGAGCACAGTGGTGAGTGCAACCACGGGAGGTCGATTGAGGCAGTCAACGACATGATTTGAGATCCATGTCTTATACTTGATGTTGATATGGAACTATTGCAGGTAGGTGGACCACTTATGTTGGCGGTCGTTCTGCAATTTCACCTGTGTCTGTATGCACTACAGAGGCTTCTGAATGATAGGCTTGTACAATGGAATACATTTCCTTTTCATAGGTGGGGTATTTCCAAATAGTATTTGAGAGTGTCTCGCTGTGGTATACCACCTGATGACCATGTTGAGTGAGAATTGTACCTACAACATAGTCAGATGCATCAGTCTCAATCTCAAACGGTTGTTTCAGATCAGGAAAGGAGAGTACTTGAGCTAAGCACAAGCGATTCTTCAAATCATCGAATGCTTATTGTTGTTCCTTCCCCCACATGAAATTTTCTCTGCCACAGCCCTTAGCCACCTGGATGAGGGCCCATGCAATATGGGAGAATCCCAACATGAACCGTCATAGAAGTTGGCCAGTCCCAAGAAGCTCTGAAGCTCAGTTAGTGTGGTCGAGGCTGGTCAGTCACGGATGACTTGGATCTTAGATGGATCAACATGTACCCCATGCTCATCAACAATGTAGCCCAAGTATTGGAACCTGTTCATGCTAAAGGAGAATTTTTTCAAGTTGTCATATAGCATGTGTTGTCACAGATTTCTCAAAACCTATTGAATATGCTGCATGTTCTCCTCCCAAGTTCTGTTGAAGATGAGGATGTCATCCAAATATACCACCACAAAAGAGTTGGTGAAGGGTCTCAATACATCATCCATCAACCTCATGAAAGTGGCTGGTGCATTT
>JZKD02S1260289.1:0-12212 GCA_000966675.3 Picea glauca
AGAGGAGGAACGGATAAGTGACACATGGAGACAGGGGACAGCGGGTAGAGGGTGAGCGAAGTGACAGGAGAAGGCCCCACCATGGATAAACATAGGGCAGCTGAGAAAAGCGTGGCTGCACGAGCGTCGTTGATCCGGGCGCTGCGATCGTGGCCGTCGGAGAGATGCATCAACAATTCCGGACCCCCCCCCCTTAGCTTAAAGGGAGAAAGGCGGGGGGGGGTCCGGAATGACCCTTTTCGCCATTGATCCGGGCGCGCTCATCTGGGCCGTCGAAGAGATGCGCCCCCGATTCCGGACCCCCCCCCCTTCGCTTAAAGGTCGGAAGGCAAGGGGGCTCCGGAATTTGTTGTGCGCCGTTGATCTGGGCGCACTTGTCTAGACCGCCCGATCCTGCTCGTTGTTTACCACGAGCACATTGTCGCCTAAAACCTTGGACAAGTGGGTTTTAACCCATTCATTATCGCAAAACCTTGGATTCATTCTTTAACCCATTTGATATCGCTAACAACTATCCAACCAGTCCAAGCTCGGTTACATGATACTACCAGCTTGAGTGAACTATGTCATAGGAGACTTGCTCACATTCATTATAGAGCCCTTCAAGCTCTAGGTAAAATGGGAATAGGCCTTCCAGAGATACATATTCAGCATAAAGGTGTTTGCAGAGGTTGTGCCCTTAGAAAGAATGTCAAGGGGTCCTTCTTGAGAAGTGACAATAGATCCAAGGAAATCTTAGACTTGATACATTCAGATGTGTGTGGTCCAATGATTGTTTCCTCCCTGAATGTATATTTGTACTATGTACTCTTCATAGATGATCACTCTGGGAAAACTTGGATTTATTTCATGAAGACCAAGGATGGAGTCCTTGCAATATTTCAAGAATTTAGAGCTCAGGTTGAGAACTTGGCCGGAAGAAAGATCAAATAATGGAGGAGAATACACCTCCAAGGATTTTAGTAATTTATGTATTGAAGTAGGGATCAAGAGGGAGTACACAGTTCCTTACAACCCTCAGAAAAATGGGGTTGCAGAGAGGAAGAACAGAACCATCATAGAGGAAACCAAAGCAATGATACATGATCATAGTCTACCTATGATTCTGTGGGCAAAGCATGCATGATAGGAGTATATGTTCAAAACAGGAGTCTTCGCCATATTTTGAAGAACATAACTCCCAAAGAAGCCTTCACCGGAGTGAATCCTGAGATTGGACACTTCAGGATATTTGGGTGTCCAGTATACTTTCATGTACCCAAAGAAAAGAGGTCCAAGATAGACCCTTCAGGAAGAAAAGGTACATTTGTGGGATAAAGTGAATCTTCGAAGGCATATCGGATCTACATCCCTAGTCAAAGATAGATTGAGGTGAGCAGAGATGTTATCTTTGAAGAAGAGATAGCCTTTAAAAGATCCAGAGAATCCTAGATGGATATTGATAGTGAGATAGTACCTTCTCCCCCTTCAGCAGTTCATAGGGAGACAACCATTATTCCAGTTGTTCCAGTTGATCTAGTTGCTCCAGTTGATATCCCCAAATACATTGTAGTAAGCCATAAAAGGCCTGCCTAGGCTTGACAAAATCTGCAAGAGGCAGAGGGCCATGCATCTCCTCAAGGAACATTTTGAGAGAGAAAGAGACCAAAAATATTTTCAAGCTACTTTTCAGCCATGATCCACATCATTGATATTGAGCCTTCTTGTCATGGAGAAGCAATAGGTCAGCGGGTATGGCAAGGTGCCATGGCAGAAGAGTATCAGTCCATCTTAAAAAATGATGTGTGGGATATTGTTCTGAGACCAGAATGGAACTCTGTAGTAACTTCCAAGTGGATCTATAAGATCAAGCATGCAACTGATGGAAGTTTCAAGAAATACAAAGTGAGATTTGTATCCAAAGGATTCTCACAGGTGGAGGGAATTGACTATGAGAAGACATTTGCTCCAGTGGCCCGATACACTTCCATCCATACTATCATTGCACTAGTTTCATCCATGGGTTGGAAACTACATCAAATGGATGTAAAGACAACCTTTCTCAATGGTGATATTGAGGAAGAATTTTGCATCGAGCAGCTAGAGGGATTCATGATACACAACGTGAAAACTCATGTGTGCAGGTTGAAGAAAGTCTTGTATGGACTAAAGCAGGCACATCGTGCTTGGTACGAGAAGATGGATGGATTCTTGATAAGTTTGGGCTTCAAAAAGAGTGTTGTTGATCCAAACCTATATTATCATATTTTTGGTGACGAGTGCCTAATCTTGGTCCTGTATGTGGATGACTTATTCCTCACAAATTCAGAAATACTTACTGTTGAATGCAAGCGAGCATTGACTTCTGAATTCGAGATGAAGGACCTGGGTATGATGCACTACTTCTTGGGACTATAAGTATGGTAGAGGACTAATGAGATTTTCCTAAGTCAAGGAAAATATATAGTGGAGATATTGAAGAAGTTCGGTATGACAGACTGCAAATCCATGCCTACACCAATGGTGATGGATTTGAAGAAAATGAACAATGCTTCTATTGATTCATGCGAGATTGATCCACATTTATACCAACAGTTGATTGGATCATTGATGTATCTGGTTAACACCAGACCTGATATATGTTATGCAATGAATGTACTTAGACAGTTCATGAGTTGGCCGAAACAAACTCACTAGATAGCAGCAAAGCATGTATTGAGATATCTACGAGGCACAGTTGGATATGGCCTGAGATATGCCTCCAGTGTAGACATGATTTTGCAAGGATATGTCGATGCAAATTGGGCAGGGAGCGCAATGGACCGGAAGAGCACATCTGGTTGTTCTTTTACCTTGGGGTCTACCATGGTTTCCCGGTGCAGCAAGAAACGGATTTCTATGGCCTTGAGTACCACAGAAGCATAGTATATAGCGTTGAGTGTGGCATTCCGTGAAGCAGTGTGGCTTCACAAACTCCTGACATATTTATTTGATCATGAGATGGATCCTACCATTATTCATTGTGATAACCATAGTTGTGTGAATATCTCTGAGAATATTGTGTTTCATGATAGATCGAAACACATTGAGATAAAATATCATTATATCAGAGACATGGTGCAAGGGAAATCAATACACATGCAGTACCTTCCTACACATGAGAAGATTGTAGATATCTTCACCAAACTGCTTACCAAGATGAAGTTCGAGTACTTCCATGAAATACTTGGCCTGGTGGAGAATGTATCCCTAGCTGAGAGGGAGTTTTGATGATTACAACTTCGTGAAACATCCTTGAGGACATGTTCTCCTCTGAGACAGAGTTGATTCGACCTGTGAAAGATCCCATGTGTTGGGTGTGCCCATGAGATGGGTGTGTCGTTCCTCTCTGGACTAAGATGAGAGGATGTGTGCCCCTATGTGGGGTGAGAATGCCCATGAGATGGGTGTGTCGTTCCTCTCTGAATTGAGATGAAACGATGTGTACCCCTATGTGGGGTGAAGGTGTCCATGTGATGGGTGTGTGTCAGACTCTAGACTGAGTTATTATGACGTGTGGTCTCCTTCCTTGTGGGCTCAGTTGAGTTAGGCTTGAGATGGTACTCCATGTGATTCTCCTGTGGACTCAGTGAGATAGAGATATATTGAGTAGGACGTCCATGTGGTTGAGCACAGGTGGATGTTACCCCTAGTAGATGAGAACTAGTGGATGTGTGAGATCCCTTGCTATATTTTCTGAGAGTAAGATTTACCTGTAACCCTAATTGTGATGTAAAGGGTACAAGTCAGCTCCACCATATGTGAAAGATAATTAATGGTTATTGTAATAATTAATTATTTTATGAGTTATTGAGGTCGGCCATGTTGTGCCAATAGACACCACTTTTGGTATGTCTAGTCTAGTATAAATAAAGGTGATTTCCCCATTGAGGAAACACACCTGTCACTTGTCATTTGGAAATTTCAGCAAATACATTTCTAGGGTTGAAGTGCGCACCTCTCTTGGGCGCAAGTTTCAAGGTAGTAAAGCACCCTTTTGTGTGCATTAGGGTTTCATGGTTGGAGGATCTTCTCTTGAGAATATAGCAAAGGATTGTTGGGTTTTTCTCCCTATTTGAGAAGGTTTTTCCCATGATATTTCTTGTGTTCTTGTGCATGGTTATTCTTCTTGTGATCTTGGTTATTTCAAGACTTGTGAATGGTGTAGCTACATTTGTTCATGGTTCAAGTAAATGGTAAAATGAAATAAACATCATGCTTGAGCCTAGCATAATAAAAATTCAACACTCTGGTGGCATAAAAGGTAGACACAAAGATAGAATATGCACTACCAAGCTTAGCAAGAATAACATATATGCAACAGTCATCCCCGGGATTTATTTTACAATCTTTAAGCAAAAGTTTAAGTGTTTTGAAATTAGATAAATAATATTCAATGCAAGGGAAATCATTAGGACTTAAATTCATTAATTGATTTTCATTTTGACGGGCTAGAACCACAACGTGTTTACCAAATACAACTTCAAGCTTAGCCCAAGCTTTATCTGGGTCATCAATTCCTTGAAGGTGAAACAGTAAATCATGAGAGATGGACATTATAATTATTCCACGTTCTTCGTCATTTTTATTATCCCATTTGGATTTCTTTTCAACGTCAATGGGGGCTTGTTTTTTTCCCAAGGTAATCAAGTACAATCATTTAGTGCATCCTCCATATGACATTTCCATGATAATTAATTGGTATTGGTAAGAAAAATATCACTTGGAGAATCCATTTTTAAATATGTAACAATTTTAATAACAATTTTTTGGTAGTGCAAAATATATAACAATTTTAATAAATGAGGGGGGATTTTATTTTTTTACTCTTTGCCTCGAAGTGAGTGTTTATCCCAAAAACTCTTTTTTTTTCCTACAAAAATTTTCAACACACAAAAACAAGTGAAATTTCGAAAAAAATTCTAGATCTCAACAACAATGGGGTTAGATCTCGGTTAGATTACCTAGAAAATGCAAGTTTTATCTATGTTTTTATTTGTTAAGCTCACATACAACGCTAAACAAACAACATATGTAGAAAAGAAAACACTTGCCGCTCTATTTCTGATTTTCCGAGATTGCACAGAGAACATAGCAAAGAGCATACGTAGACCGCAAAGAGTAGAAAACTGAAAATAAAAAACAAAAATTTGAAATAATAACTCTATAAAAAAAAAATTAAATGGCATATTCCAAATTTATAGCTCTAGATCTAACAAAAATGGTTGTATCTTGGGAAAATGAAAACCTTTTTAAGTGAAACGAAATTTTTTTCCAACTGGAAGCAATGCTTTGGATGCAATGGAATAGCTCTCTCGGCCCAAAAATGTATAGAAACAACATAAATCAAAGATGCGACAACATGTGTTTGAATCTCAATCTACAATAGAAGCAGGTCTTCAAACGAGCTTAGATACCATGTTCGAAAAAATAGGGTATTCCCATATAGGAAAAACACATCCAATAACCACTCATACAACCACATCAAATACCAATACATCGATTTTTTTATGTGGTTAAAACCCTCAAAGAGGGAAACAGTCCAGGACCCCAACGAGCATGACCACTTGAGGCAATATATTAATGCAAAAGAAAGACATTTTACAAGAGAGTTTCTCACAATCAATCATCAGCAAATGGCCCTCCATGCTCTTTAAATAGAGATCATGCACCAATAAAGTGTTAAGCCATGCGTCAATGCAACCATTAAGATCAAGGAGAATATGAGTTTTCGGATCACTCTATGTCTAAAACATATCGTGACCATCAGATTACATAATTACAAATGCATACTAAAGAAACACACTAAGAAACAAACTTTTACCTAAATACATACTAGACCAAGTTGAACTTAACTAACTCCTAAGTGTCTAAATATCCTAACAAATGTTATAGGGCATTTTCCATGATATTCAACCCCGGAGGCACCACCATGTATAACTTCCACCACCTCTCTAAAGAATCGTTTCTACTTCGAGGCATTGAACTTTGGTTTCTTCTATGCATCCTTGTTGATATATTGTGCCTCCTTGTTTTGTTTATTTCCACATGTCTTTGTGCCTCCACAAGTGACTGTGTATCTTTGGCAACTCTAGGGTATCTACTAGCCGTTGTCTAGTACTTACTAGGTTAGTGTTTCTCATATTTTGACCCTCCCACTTGGAAATCAAATCTGAATAGTCTTCAATAGTATGACCCACATCACAACAATGACTTCACTATGGTTCTTGAGGGCTTGGCAATTTCTCAAGATGTACATGATTTCATCATAGTTGTAACATCTAATCAAGCCATTCATGTTGATGCCACGACCTCCTCTACAAACACCTCTGAACCATCCATCATTTTTCTAATGTCCTCCAATTCATTCCTCTAACACACAAAATGATGTCCAAGCAAAACTTTCCACCAAGGCTCACTGAGCCCAACAATTGTTTGTATCATGTGTGGTTGTCCTACAAAAATTGTAGTATAAGTTCATTCGGGTGGAAACATGCTTCTCAATAATTACACACAATTGCAAGGAGTGGTTTCCATATGCCTTATATATCTCACACTATTCTACATTCGGTTGTGTCAGAGGAGCATGATTCCCAGTCGCCACATGATCAACCACATTATGCAACATAGATTTCAACCAATACATCGTACTTATTATCAAGCTACTTTAGCATGAGTTAGCTCTAAGAGTTATTATGTCAGGACGGAGAGTTATATCTACTCTTACGATCACCACTGAGGGTTGTGTGGTTATCATAGTTGAATCTTGATTCTTCTTAGGAGTAGGGTATCCCATTATCAATTCTAGCTTTAATATCTTCTCTAGTGCCTTCCTCTAGGTACTAAGTCTTTGCTCCATCAAGGGATTGCTCAACATTGGAAGAAGACCTCTAATGAACCATTCTTTATGTTACTCTAGTGGGAGCTAAAACAGTGGTTGGCTCATCACTTCATGAACCACTAGTTGTAATCCCAGGAACTTTCCCCTTCTCATTGCTTAATGTCTTTTATCTTTATGCAGCTTTGTTGTTCCAATTTCGGCTTTAGAAATTCTACAAGGAAGGCCAATTTCATGTTAGTAAAACTCTGAGTTATTCCAGATAGAGTGGTCTGGAAAAATTTCATGTACCATTGAAATGCACAACCTCCCAAGGTTGTTTGAAACTCAAGTATATTTGCATCATCTATCATGGTCCCAAGTGCATTCCATACACCTTCACACATTAACCAATTTTGGTCTACGTCTTTCTCTATTTTCCTTGCGAACTCCAAGAGGTGCAATATTGTATGAACCATTGTTACACCAACTATATACCCTTGATAACCCAATTGTTGAATAGACCTAGCGTTCCACACACCTATAGAATGTTTTGTGAACTATACCACTATCCTTGTTATTGTTACTCCCTACTACTAGTTGTTGCTACAATATTGATCACAATTGAACTACCAATCATTGGAAAAGAAAAAGGCACCTTGATAGGGATAGAATGCACAAGGGATGGTTATTGTTTTGGGATGGCTAAGCAACCAATTAGTGGTGTCACATCTAGCCCTTCTATATCCATGTTTTCAAACAATTGGAATACACCCTAGAGAAAATCATTAGATTATGTCCCAAGGGTTGAATTCTTAGTTCCATGATCTTGAGATTCTAAATTGACAATGAATTTTTTCGATGTACTTATATTGTATCCCATGTCTACATGCAAGTGTTAATAATAGGGTCATCTTCTTCAAAGGGTGTGTCTCTATCGTGTTAGTTCGAAGACGAGATTCCTTTCAATTCAACCTTCATTTCTTCCAACCTCCTATGGGTTACCTCCCTAGTCACCCTCAAGGTCTCCATTCATAGTATCCTACCTCCACCCTCATAGAGCTCTTTATCCCTAATTTCCTTCATCTTCCTTGACCACCAATTATCAATGTGTACAACCCTTCTTGATGCCCTTTCTAATATTTCTATTACTTATTCCCATGCCTTGATTCTCACTCACCAATCAATTCGCCTCACTCGTCCTAGTCCAACCCTTGTCTAGCCCCGAGTATGAGGGGAACTTACTCATCCATATGAAGAAGAGCAAATGCCATCATTCTCTCCTCCACTAATAATATTTTGATCCACACAGGGCTCTCCTTTAACAACCTTTTGCAAGGACCATTATAAACTTTTCTTCTACCCACAATTAGGAGGTGCCAGTCTTAACCACAACTTCAATGCCATACCCATCAATAGTGTGCTTCACCCAATGGTCAACAATGTACAATGTCTAGCCATCCCACCTTTGTAGTGCAATCAAGTTGCTAGCAATCCAACAAATATCCATTTATTCCCACCTTGTATGTCTCGAATGTTCTTCCAACTTGTGCAACCACTCAGAGCATCACCAAGAACTCAACCAGGAACTTCATGCGCACACTCAAATAGGAATTCATTCTTAAACCATTCACTAAAATGAAAAATGATGGAGCCTCATATCTTGTTAAGAGATCAACATGGTGATCGAACCATTCCTCACGCCCTTCTTCATAAACTTATCCCTACTCTAGAACATCCATTAATGGATGCCCCATAAGAGCAAAGATTTGTTGGCACAATCTCAAAGACCAGGGTTCATAAGTATTGAACAACATAGGACCATTGTAATCTAGCATCGACCTAATTAGTTCTATAAAGAGAGTTAGGCAATAGTCCCTTGTAAGGGAAGGTCTCACTCGAGATGCATGCTAAGACTAACCTATTCAAAGATCGAAGTTTCTACTAACCATCATATCCATGAATGCAACATACCCTATATCAAAACATATCAAAAAAGAAAAGGAAAATTGCACATCATTGTGTCATTCATCCATATGCAATATAAAAATTGTCACAACTCAACATAGATTAGATTTCCCAATTACAAGTACAGTTATAATCCTTAGTCCCTCTACTCTCTCTACCAAACTAGGTTGAAGCCTTGCATATACATCCGCTTGTACAACTTATGTGGATCGAAACTATCAAGTCAACCTTTGGTCCATTCCCAACTATCTTCAAAACTAGGGCTGCATTCATGTCCATCTCATTTATTTTTGTAGTGTGACTCCTAAGAACCCCAAAATGCATTTGAAGGCCCCAACAAAATGGGCTTTGCTATGAGGATGGCCTTCAAACAATTTTAAGCACATATAAGCACTCGCAACCCTTGATTAGATAGTCAATCTTGTTGCAGCCATAACATTTCAAACATAGCTCAAAATCACAAACAAAAATATCAATTGGAAAGATTAGCTTGAATCTAGATTTTTCTAAGTGTTCTAGAGCCAAAAAAACACTCCAAAATGCCTTAAAACACACAAATTTTAGTCTTTTCATTAAATTGCAAAATTTGATTTTTTTCTAATCTTACCCCAAACAACACAAATAGCCACTTGAAGGGTTGCACATGAATACAAAAACAACAATGTATTCTACATTACCATATTAGATACTATGGACTCTGATACCAAGTTAGAAAACTCAAATAAATCAAATTCACCTGATAAAATTCAAAAACAAAACCAATCACACAAATGAACACAACACACAAGTTTATAGTACAAAACCCTATTGGCAAAAGTGGCAATGAAATTATCCTAATAAATTATTTAAATCTCTAAAAAAATTGTAAGAAAACAGAGATGATAGCATATAGAAAACCCTAACAAAATATTTAGGACCATTTTAAGACATAAAATAGGATATAAATGAAACTAAAATTAGATATTTCAGGGATTGTAGCCTATAAAATTATCAGCATCTTGACTTGTTCACCTTATCATTAGAAATAGAGAATGATATATTATACTTAGAAATAGAGAATGATATATTATACTTAAGGAAGAAATTTGGGTGCTAATTAGAAATTATGGACCCCTGTAAGGCCGGATGAATACTGCAAATGAAATCCAACTTGGATGGTTAAGGAACAATGACCTAACATAAAATGTGAAACTGCATTTGGTATTAGACCCGTAAATTTACTTGACCAGTTGGAAAATCAAACTCAATGGACCTCGTAGTAGAGTCGGCCATATGATAAGAATTAAGATAACTAGAAGTGTTCCCATTTTCTTTAAGTAACTAATTTTCTTTTATAAGACAAATGAAGGACAATTTGATATAGCTAGTGTACCCCTGCAACTAATATGCGATTAATCACTTTGTGATTTTATTGTTTTAATAATGGAATATGCCATCACATGAATCATAACGAACTGTGAATAATGATGATTATCTTAATAATAAATAAATGTTTTTAATACAATGATTGTTTAATTTGGAGGTGAATAATTTGTGCTAATTGTGTTACGACTTGAGAAAAAATTATCATTTTTAATAAATGTCACTGAATGTTGATAGGCTTATGCTGAAATTGTTATTGCGTTGCACCTTCTTGCAAAAGCATATGAGCACAGTGGCAACTCGTCGAAAATGCTAGATTTTATTTAAAAGAGTAGTGCAAATTGAGAGGTATATGTGGCATGCATTTCCTATTTAGTTGATGATGAAACTTGACTATTTGATGAATGATACCGTGTTTAAGTTTGAGAATACTCGTGTGATTTAATGAAATGGTGTTGTATACTTAAATTATTTGACTTGATATGACATTAAAATATTCTTATGGAATGGTAATAGAGTGATATTTATTAATTGATGATGCTTTTTCCACGGGAAAAAATTTCTCATTATATTCAAAACAGAGCATAATTGTTTACAAAAACAGCAGAAATTTCTGCAGATGGTTCTGTGCCTGTAATCACAAGTCTGTTCGTCGGTAGCCAGCTAATAAAGAAAACTCCCTATCCAATGCCAGAATAAAAACATTCAGCCCTCTGTCCTAGAGAGGGAGATCCAGAAATGCCGGAGCATTCTTCAAAGGATAGCTGGAAAAATTCTGAAAATCATTACATTAAAGCAACATAAACGAGGATGGACCCTCATAGCCGTCCTCCCACCAAGAGAAATTAATTTGACCAATGGGCATTGACAGCGCCTCTTTTGACAAGGTATCCGCAACACAATTATCTTCTCTGAAGATGTGGTCAAAAAGGTTCCTAAAGTGCCGGGTGGCTTCAAGAGTTCTATCTTTCCAGCTCAACAGGGCAGCCGCCTGGAGATCAGCCTTTCCATTGAGCCAGTCAATTACAATTCTTGAATCCCCAAGAACCAACAGATCAAAAATGTTTAGTCTTCGAGCCAAGGTGAGCGTTGCCCAAGCCCCCATGAGTTCTGCCTTTGAGTTAGAGCCTTGTCCGCAGTTGAGTGTCCACTAGAAGGAGGAACGATTAGTTATGTGGATTGTCCCACCAGCCCCACAGAGTTTGCCGCTTTGTTGTGCAGCTCCATCAAACCAAGCAATGACTCTATTTGACGGGAGCTTTACGTTGGAGGTGCGCAGTGGATGAGATTTAACTCGGGTACCAGGAAAAGCCACCGCTGCTAGAGTTTTGTAGTTCACCCGATGTGTCGAAGGGCAGCCCTCATCAAAGATTGTCTCGTTCCTATCAATCCAAATGTTCCAGCAAAGAAAGGCTGGCAGCGAAGGGTAGGAAGTATTAGAAGTTTGCCAATTGCTGAGGCAAGAGCTAATAGAGTCACCAGTCCACCTTGTTGAGAGTTTTAAGCTGAGTATGACTTGTTTCCAGACCGCAACAGTAAACGGGCAAGTCACAAAGAGATGATGAGCTGATTCGCAGCCCGCTTTGCACATTGGACAGCGACTTGGTCCCGTCCATCCTCGGGCCTGTAAGATTTCCTACACAAGAACTTTGTTTGCGGACAGAAGCCAAATAAAGAGCTTGAGTTTGGTGGGGCAATCCCACTTCCATAATTTTTTCCGCCAGGTCTCCTCTATGCTATCCCAAAGCTTGGCAGCCACTGCATTATAGGCACTTTTAACGATGAACTTACCAGAGACGTCTCCTCCCATCCACATGAGCATGTCTGGCCGATCTTGGAGAGATATGCCTGATCCAATTAAGTGCAATCTGAACCTGTTCCACTCGACCTCGAGGTCCCCTTCGAGCTCCAAAAAGGATCCTTGTAGCCAGTCCGCGCCTAACACTCCTCATGATTGTGTGCTCTTTGCTTGATATAGGAAGTGTATCCCTTTACGGTGTAGGTGGTCGAGTAGCGAGGGCGATAGCAGAGAGTGTTTGCCGAGACC
>JZKD02S1260311.1:0-12211 GCA_000966675.3 Picea glauca
TGTTCTTGCTATTTTAATAAATCTACCCTTATTATTTCTTGTTCTATGCATACAATACCCACATGACTTAATATTTGTAAAGACTCACTAAAGTGAATGCATAGGTTCTTACCTTGTCTCACCATCTCTACTTTTCCTTGTCTAAAATGTGTTCTATATGCTTCTAAAATAATATTCTACAAATTACCTAATTCATTTAGCATTTCCCTAGCAATGGAACCAAAATTCTAGGTTATTTTATTTGCATAAATTTTGTAACATTTAATTGTCAACTCAGAGTATGTAAACTTGTGAAATGAAAACATAATATGTGAAATATTAGATTATTTGTAGTATGATCTATCTAGAATGCTTAATGCTTATCCTACTTATGAAATCAAATGCATGAAATAAATATAATGAAAGATAAATTCATCATTGAAGTATACCCTACTATATCCATGAGTGTTGTAAATCAGGTTGTAGTTAAGTGTTCAATCTTCGAGATATGAACATTCTACAATAATACTCCATTTGGTATATTTCATAATATAATTCAATGAATCTAACTATGGAAATGAAACACACCACGATTCATCAATAAAAAACTAACTTAATCATTCCCGACAATGATCATGTACTTCAAAGACTGATCATGTATGAAACATCTTGTTTCCATGAATCATTGCTTAAAATAAAACTGATCTAACTTGCAAAAGGAAAAGACTATTCATGAAATCAAATAGAATAATTAAATAAAGACATAAATTTAAGTAAAAGACCGCCGTGATCTATTTGGAGTGAGCTCAATCTCCCAAGAACAAGGCAACAAATTAAAAATACAACATCATAAAACTAAATCAAAGCATGCTCCATATAAATTAAAGAATGACAATCTAGGTGAAAGGAATTATCAAGAAATTTTATTCTATTCCATCATAATCTGGACGTATGCTCCAAGAGTCCTCCCTTTGAATGGAGAAGGCACTCTTATTTATACATAAACTCACTTCGAAACTAAAATAACAAATAGTAAATTTAGATCCACTAATTTATACTATATTCACAAGTTTCTCATGTGGTTACAACCATTTGCTAAAAATCAACAACTAGAAATTAGCTCATAATATCTCCAAGATCTTCACAACCAATCTCATTAAAATCTCCAAGATTCTTTCCATATCTAAGAGATTTGAATGATGATCCCAAATCCTCGTTAAATCTTCAATGGTTGAAGAGGAAATTCGAATTTAACTGTATGGATTTAGAGAAAGTGGTAAAAACTGCCTTATTGCGGAAATTTGTCCATTTCTTGTAATTACCAGAATTGCTTATCCCTTTTCCTGTAATCACTATCAAACTAACATAGCCTTGAAAGATAAGTGAGAATATGTTATTTTTCTAACATTTAATAAAAATTTCACAAAAAATACTAAAACAAATTCATTAGAAAATATTGAGCCTAATCCCACATAAAAGCATAAAAATGAAGTACAACAGGGTTACGAGGAAATGAAGAAAGGATAAAAGTCAAGGGAAAAGGATGTGAAAATATGGTAAAATGATGTAAAAATATGATCATTTTTGTGACTCAACAATAACCAACAACAAGAATATATGAATGGGAAGGTTGTGTGAGTGTAAAGGCTGGGGAAAAATAGAAACCCCTCACCTACATGCTTATGTTGTTCATTGACTCATTCCAAACAAAATAATTACCTCACTAAGTTTTCCAAGAGGGAAATTAGCAATTGACCACTTCCTGCCTACATTACAACACAAGCTAGTAGTGATTTCCCAAGGGAATATACAATGTTTAATAAGGGAAATGTCCAAGCTATGTTGTGTATGGGCCTGAGAAGAGACTTTCATGGTTGATCAAAGATTGGATGAGGTGTCTAGAGTGTTCTGACGTGAGAGAATTCATAGAGTCATGAATGTTGTAGGTTGGGTTGAGAGTGTTATAAGCATTGTTGATGTTTATATTGGTCAAGATCCAAACAACAACCTCATGATGATATGAATCCCCCTACATTTTAATAGAGATGGTACTCCTCTTTGGTTGAAGTATCAAATTATTCTTTATATGATTCTTCAATAAATGCAAAGGGTGAATGCTAAAAACCAAACCTCGAAAGAGCTCCCAACAAAGCTTTGTATATACAAATGTACAACCCTTATGTATATTTATACAAATATACATCATATTATTTGAAGAAAAGAAGGATAAAGTGTGTCAGCATAGTTTTGTCTCCATAAGGTTTTGGAGTCTCCTTTCAACATACATTCTTCCTTTCTTATAAAATAAAATGAACTTGGAATCCGCTATGACTTTTGGAAGATGAAAAAAGAGAAATGTACAAGTATTCAAAGAAATTTAGATGAGTATTTCTTTTGGAACTCAAGAAAATATTTTGATAGGAAATACATTTGAAATCACATTCTTTCAACTCAAAGTCTGAGAAATCACTAATGTAGTGCCTCAAAACAGTTCTTTGTAGACAAAAAATTATAACAATGTCCCAAATATGAAAAGTTTAATAATGTCAGAAACAAGAGGGATGCAACAATCTCTACAAAATCTCAATGACAACTAATAAACTAAATGAAAAAATAATTGCCTTTTTACAAGGAGGTATCTTGCTCCTCTAGACCTGAAATATTACAATATGACTGAAGAACTTAGAGAAAGAACTGTTCAGACCCAAATCTTCCTGTTTGTTTGACAATACATGAATGAATTAATGGAAGGAAACAAAGAAGAAGAAAATGTAAGGAGAGAAAAGTTTAAGCATTCCAATTCATAGAATATTGGAAAGATAGATGTTTTCTTCTTGTAGACTTTTTGCCACTATAGACACTTCTAATTGCCAACCATTGATGGTGCCTTCTCTTGCCCATTTAAAATATGCTCTCAAAAATTCTTGAATTAGTTAGGGTTTTTGGTCTTTCTAGGAAATTCCACATGCTTTTCTTTTTGGAGTAACAACTTTAATTAATGCCTTATTGAAGCCTCATTAATGACTTTGTATAATTGAAATTTGTGCCTCGAAGTGGAGCCCATTTTGTCTTTAATAAAAGTCATTTAATAAACTTATAGTTCCCAATTTTTTAAAACTAGTTTCCTTTTAAAAAGTAGATTGTGTTTTAATTTTTTGAGCATGATATTTGATTTATCAACCATGGAAACCATCATAGAAGAAATATTCATCATTCCAACTTTCCAATGAGTTCTCTTGAGCACAATTTGGAGGTCTGGATCTCAAGATATGAGCTTAGGTAGTTGAGGTACCAAAAACAATTTCCAAACAAGTCTTGAAACAAAGACGACTAATATTCAAATTTATGGAAGATTTATGTCCAACTTCAGCTCCTAAAACCTATTCCATCGTGTTCCTCATCAAATTAAATTTCCAGTGAGGTATAGTTTGTCCAAAACTGATGTTGGGGATTCAAGATATGAGCTCGGGAAATCAGGGACTTAACCACCGTCCATCAATTTCGTGGGTCATTTTGGGCTCTTGATCTAAATTCACCTTTTAAAAATCCCACATTCATTGTGGTAATAGAGATTTTAATTTTTATATGGTAAATAATTACCATGTATTTCATGTGGAACATAAGGAGACTATGGAGGTTGAGACTTAGGAAAATCATGACTTAATAAAAATTTGGATGACCCACTTGCCCAGTCAACACCCAATCAACATCCGTCTCATTGCCCGATCAACATCAAATCAACATCTATGTTTAGGTCCACGTTGGTGCCATGTGTCTTCGTGGGTAGGTCTAACTCATTTCCATGTGTCTTGTTACGATGACTCACCATGTTTTCCACATGTCTTGTTACGATGACTCACCATGTTTTCCACATGTCTTGATGTAATAGAATGGCATAACACTTAGGAAAACATTTAAGTATGGAAGAGGTCATAGGGGTTGACAAGAGGAGAGGAAGTATGGCGTGTCGATGGATTATGGCATGTAGTGAGGGTTGTGGCATCGCAGGGGTGAGTCAGATGTGAGTGTTGCAGTGTGGTGAGGGATATGGAGTAAGGGGGATAGGAAAAAAAGTTGAAGTATGGGAGATGGATCAGATTCGAGAGTGAAGAGAGGTTACGGGGGTAGGATGATATGGTGGGTGTAATAAGGAAAATCAACTCAAACCCATGGACCCATGGTGGAAACTCAATAAATGACCATGTATAGTATAAAATGGATACGACAGAACACGACAGTGCATTTCGTAGGATGAAAAAATACAACAAGAAAAGAGAATGGGTTATGAACCCTCTACAAATTCGGGGAATTTCTAAGTGTGAAAAATTGATATAGAGAGTAGAGCAGTAGAGAGGAATGGTTAAGTATGAAAATAGGAGGGAAAATGAGATTAATGAGAAGATAAGAAAATGGCTAAGGAGTGTAGAGGAGAGTAAGGAATGTAGGAATGTAAGAGAAAAAAATTGCTTAGTGTGGGATAAGAGTATGGAGAGAGTTAAATGAATAAGAGAGAGCGGAATTTGTGTGAGGAGTGGAGAATTGAATAAGTATGAGAAGATGACTATGAGAAGATAATTTATAAGAGAAGAGAAGTGCACAATACTTAGAAAAATTCCTGATCAAATTTCTCATCAATTCTTCAAAACTCCTCTTGCAATTCTCTTTGTCGGGTGATTGTGCAAAAACAAGGATATCTTGAGCATACAGACTCAGAATTTGATTTCGAAAAAAATGTGATGAATATGATACTAAGGGCTACACCATGAATTGATGCTCATTCAAAATTTCTTTCTTCTCATATGATTTTTTTTCTTTCCAAAGAATAGGAAACGTAAGTGACCAATTTTTTCGATCAATAAGCATGTAGTTGGTTTCTTCACATTGGTGGTTGATGGGTTCCCAAATTAGCCCATATTTATCCATTTTGTATAACTAATTATCCCCAAAACATTGATGTTTTGTCCATTATTCAGCCTTGTGCTTACTAAGCCGACCAATTTCATATCCCATGACACTATGTTGATTAATAGTTTAACAATTGTTTGCTTTGGTAGAATTTTTTAGTTTGACATGCAAAAATGCTTGAGCTTGCCTAATTATTGATGAGTATGAGTTTGTGTTTTTCTTGCTAAGGAGTTATGTTTTGTAGCGTTAAACTTGTGAGTTGTGGAAAGATAGTTTTTGATGTGTTTTAGATCCAAGTTTTTCACCAACACACCTTTTCCAGTTGCAACTAGGAGAAAGGACAACTAATATCCATTCAAATATTAGCTAGTATGCTCTCATCAATTTGAGGAGTAAGGAAAGACTTTGTTGGGATAAAATTAGGGTATGTATTGAATTTCCCTCACAACGCAAACAAGAAGATCATCAATGTTGCAAGAGTGCAATCCATAATACCCCAACTTGACAAAAAAACAAACAACTGCACAACTCTACATTAGTCCATTAAAACAGCAAAAATGGAGGAGAGAAAAAACACCACGAGTTCTTTGGAAAATTGCTTGATCTATTCCATGGAGAAGGGAGATGACCGCTGTTATCACTCCAAAAGTCACCCTAGATTGTAATCATGTGAGCTTGGTAACATCAAAATATTTGTAAATGTAAATGAGTTTTTAAAGGTTAAATGGACAAGACTCCGAATAATAAGGCTTTAACTCAGAAATCTGGGCTAGCATGCACAAGCAAATGAGGTCTTGATTAGCTTCAGTTAGTTGTTTAAGGATAAATATGAGTAGAGGGAAGAATTTGTGAGAATAATGAACAAGTTCTCTATAAGCATTAGGCCTTCTAATATCTAGGTGAAGAAAAAGATCAGTCACAAGATCCTCTTGAAACTAAACTTTAGAACCCTGAAACCATTTATAGTAGCATCATAACCAAACATCCATTATAATACAACTATAAAATCTCACAAGGATCCTCCATTAATGAGCATCTAGAGTAAGAAGAAATAAGGAAATGAAGAGAAGCTGACTTCCATTAAGAAAAAATTATCAGGTCCAATACATAACCAGAGCACAATCTACTGAGTCAAAAATATTACAATTTGGGAGCCTCAGCTCAACCATTCGAACCCCCCATTCTCAATTGGAACATGGATTTATAATAGAAAAGGAAAGGNTGTTCTTGCTATTTTAATAAATCTACCCTTATTATTTCTTGTTCTATGCATACAATACCCACATGACTTAATATTTGTAAAGACTCACTAAAGTGAATGCATAGGTTCTTACCTTGTCTCACCATCTCTACTTTTCCTTGTCTAAAATGTGTTCTATATGCTTCTAAAATAATATTCTACAAATTACCTAATTCATTTAGCATTTCCCTAGCAATGGAACCAAAATTCTAGGTTATTTTATTTGCATAAATTTTGTAACATTTAATTGTCAACTCAGAGTATGTAAACTTGTGAAATGAAAACATAATATGTGAAATATTAGATTATTTGTAGTATGATCTATCTAGAATGCTTAATGCTTATCCTACTTATGAAATCAAATGCATGAAATAAATATAATGAAAGATAAATTCATCATTGAAGTATACCCTACTATATCCATGAGTGTTGTAAATCAGGTTGTAGTTAAGTGTTCAATCTTCGAGATATGAACATTCTACAATAATACTCCATTTGGTATATTTCATAATATAATTCAATGAATCTAACTATGGAAATGAAACACACCACGATTCATCAATAAAAAACTAACTTAATCATTCCCGACAATGATCATGTACTTCAAAGACTGATCATGTATGAAACATCTTGTTTCCATGAATCATTGCTTAAAATAAAACTGATCTAACTTGCAAAAGGAAAAGACTATTCATGAAATCAAATAGAATAATTAAATAAAGACATAAATTTAAGTAAAAGACCGCCGTGATCTATTTGGAGTGAGCTCAATCTCCCAAGAACAAGGCAACAAATTAAAAATACAACATCATAAAACTAAATCAAAGCATGCTCCATATAAATTAAAGAATGACAATCTAGGTGAAAGGAATTATCAAGAAATTTTATTCTATTCCATCATAATCTGGACGTATGCTCCAAGAGTCCTCCCTTTGAATGGAGAAGGCACTCTTATTTATACATAAACTCACTTCGAAACTAAAATAACAAATAGTAAATTTAGATCCACTAATTTATACTATATTCACAAGTTTCTCATGTGGTTACAACCATTTGCTAAAAATCAACAACTAGAAATTAGCTCATAATATCTCCAAGATCTTCACAACCAATCTCATTAAAATCTCCAAGATTCTTTCCATATCTAAGAGATTTGAATGATGATCCCAAATCCTCGTTAAATCTTCAATGGTTGAAGAGGAAATTCGAATTTAACTGTATGGATTTAGAGAAAGTGGTAAAAACTGCCTTATTGCGGAAATTTGTCCATTTCTTGTAATTACCAGAATTGCTTATCCCTTTTCCTGTAATCACTATCAAACTAACATAGCCTTGAAAGATAAGTGAGAATATGTTATTTTTCTAACATTTAATAAAAATTTCACAAAAAATACTAAAACAAATTCATTAGAAAATATTGAGCCTAATCCCACATAAAAGCATAAAAATGAAGTACAACAGGGTTACGAGGAAATGAAGAAAGGATAAAAGTCAAGGGAAAAGGATGTGAAAATATGGTAAAATGATGTAAAAATATGATCATTTTTGTGACTCAACAATAACCAACAACAAGAATATATGAATGGGAAGGTTGTGTGAGTGTAAAGGCTGGGGAAAAATAGAAACCCCTCACCTACATGCTTATGTTGTTCATTGACTCATTCCAAACAAAATAATTACCTCACTAAGTTTTCCAAGAGGGAAATTAGCAATTGACCACTTCCTGCCTACATTACAACACAAGCTAGTAGTGATTTCCCAAGGGAATATACAATGTTTAATAAGGGAAATGTCCAAGCTATGTTGTGTATGGGCCTGAGAAGAGACTTTCATGGTTGATCAAAGATTGGATGAGGTGTCTAGAGTGTTCTGACGTGAGAGAATTCATAGAGTCATGAATGTTGTAGGTTGGGTTGAGAGTGTTATAAGCATTGTTGATGTTTATATTGGTCAAGATCCAAACAACAACCTCATGATGATATGAATCCCCCTACATTTTAATAGAGATGGTACTCCTCTTTGGTTGAAGTATCAAATTATTCTTTATATGATTCTTCAATAAATGCAAAGGGTGAATGCTAAAAACCAAACCTCGAAAGAGCTCCCAACAAAGCTTTGTATATACAAATGTACAACCCTTATGTATATTTATACAAATATACATCATATTATTTGAAGAAAAGAAGGATAAAGTGTGTCAGCATAGTTTTGTCTCCATAAGGTTTTGGAGTCTCCTTTCAACATACATTCTTCCTTTCTTATAAAATAAAATGAACTTGGAATCCGCTATGACTTTTGGAAGATGAAAAAAGAGAAATGTACAAGTATTCAAAGAAATTTAGATGAGTATTTCTTTTGGAACTCAAGAAAATATTTTGATAGGAAATACATTTGAAATCACATTCTTTCAACTCAAAGTCTGAGAAATCACTAATGTAGTGCCTCAAAACAGTTCTTTGTAGACAAAAAATTATAACAATGTCCCAAATATGAAAAGTTTAATAATGTCAGAAACAAGAGGGATGCAACAATCTCTACAAAATCTCAATGACAACTAATAAACTAAATGAAAAAATAATTGCCTTTTTACAAGGAGGTATCTTGCTCCTCTAGACCTGAAATATTACAATATGACTGAAGAACTTAGAGAAAGAACTGTTCAGACCCAAATCTTCCTGTTTGTTTGACAATACATGAATGAATTAATGGAAGGAAACAAAGAAGAAGAAAATGTAAGGAGAGAAAAGTTTAAGCATTCCAATTCATAGAATATTGGAAAGATAGATGTTTTCTTCTTGTAGACTTTTTGCCACTATAGACACTTCTAATTGCCAACCATTGATGGTGCCTTCTCTTGCCCATTTAAAATATGCTCTCAAAAATTCTTGAATTAGTTAGGGTTTTTGGTCTTTCTAGGAAATTCCACATGCTTTTCTTTTTGGAGTAACAACTTTAATTAATGCCTTATTGAAGCCTCATTAATGACTTTGTATAATTGAAATTTGTGCCTCGAAGTGGAGCCCATTTTGTCTTTAATAAAAGTCATTTAATAAACTTATAGTTCCCAATTTTTTAAAACTAGTTTCCTTTTAAAAAGTAGATTGTGTTTTAATTTTTTGAGCATGATATTTGATTTATCAACCATGGAAACCATCATAGAAGAAATATTCATCATTCCAACTTTCCAATGAGTTCTCTTGAGCACAATTTGGAGGTCTGGATCTCAAGATATGAGCTTAGGTAGTTGAGGTACCAAAAACAATTTCCAAACAAGTCTTGAAACAAAGACGACTAATATTCAAATTTATGGAAGATTTATGTCCAACTTCAGCTCCTAAAACCTATTCCATCGTGTTCCTCATCAAATTAAATTTCCAGTGAGGTATAGTTTGTCCAAAACTGATGTTGGGGATTCAAGATATGAGCTCGGGAAATCAGGGACTTAACCACCGTCCATCAATTTCGTGGGTCATTTTGGGCTCTTGATCTAAATTCACCTTTTAAAAATCCCACATTCATTGTGGTAATAGAGATTTTAATTTTTATATGGTAAATAATTACCATGTATTTCATGTGGAACATAAGGAGACTATGGAGGTTGAGACTTAGGAAAATCATGACTTAATAAAAATTTGGATGACCCACTTGCCCAGTCAACACCCAATCAACATCCGTCTCATTGCCCGATCAACATCAAATCAACATCTATGTTTAGGTCCACGTTGGTTCCATGTGTCTTCGTGGGTAGGTCTAACTCATTTCCACGTGTCTTGTTACGATGACTCACCATCTTTTCCACATGTCTTGTTACGATGACTCACCATGTTTTCCACATGTCTTGATGTAATAGAATGTCATAACACTTAGGAAAACATTTAAGTATGGAAGAGGTCATAGGGGTTGACAAGAGGAGAGGAAGTATGGCGTGTCGGTGGATTATGGCATGTAGTGAGGGTTGTGGCATCGCAGGGGTGAGTCAGATGTGAGTGTCGCAGTGTGGTGAGGGATATGGAGTGAGGGGGATAGGAAAAAAAGTTGAAGTATGGGAGATGGATCATATTCGAGAGTGAAGAGAGGTTACGGGGGTAGGATGATATGGTGGGTGTAATAAGGAAAATCAACTCAAACCCATGGACCTGTGGTGGAAACTCAATAAATGACCATGTATAGTATAAAATGGATACGATAGAACACGACAGTGCATTTCGTAGGATGAAAAAATACAACAAGAAAAGAGAATGGGTTATGAACCCTCTACAAATTCGGGAAATTTCTAAGTGTGAAAAATTGATATAGAGAGTAGAGCAGTAGAGAGGAATGGTTAAGTATGAAAATAGGAGGGAAAATGAGATTAATGAGAAGATAAGAAAATGGCTAAGGAGTGTAGAGGAGAGTAAGGAATGTAGGAATGTAAGAGAAAAAAATTGCTTAGTGTGGGATAAGAGTATGGAGAGAGTTAAATGAATAAGAGAGAGCGGAATTTGTGTGAGGAGTGGAGAATTGAATAAGTATGAGAAGATGACTATGAGAAGATAATTTATAAGAGAAGAGAAGTGCACAATACTTAGAAAAATTCCTGATCAAATTTCTCATCAATTCTTCAAAACTCCTCTTGCAATTCTCTTTGTCGGGTGATTGTGCAAAAACAAGGATATCTTGAGCATACAGACTCAGAATTTGATTTCGAAAAAAATGTGATGAATATGATACTAAGGGCTACACCATGAATTGATGCTCATTCAAAATTTCTTTCTTCTCATATGATTTTTTTTCTTTCCAAAGAATAGGAAACGTAAGTGACCAATTTTTTCGATCAATAAGCATGTAGTTGGTTTCTTCACATTGGTGGTTGATGGGTTCCCAAATTAGCCCATATTTATCCATTTTGTATAACTAATTATCCCCAAAACATTGATGTTTTGTCCATTATTCAGCCTTGTGCTTACTAAGCCGACCAATTTCATATCCCATGACACTATGTTGATTAATAGTTTAACAATTGTTTGCTTTGGTAGAATTTTTTAGTTTGACATGCAAAAATGCTTGAGCTTGCCTAATTATTGATGAGTATGAGTTTGTGTTTTTCTTGCTAAGGAGTTATGTTTTGTAGCGTTAAACTTGTGAGTTGTGGAAAGATAGTTTTTGATGTGTTTTAGATCCAAGTTTTTCACCAACACACCTTTTCCAGTTGCAACTAGGAGAAAGGACAACTAATATCCATTCAAATATTAGCTAGTATGCTCTCATCAATTTGAGGAGTAAGGAAAGACTTTGTTGGGATAAAATTAGGGTATGTATTGAATTTCCCTCACAACGCAAACAAGAAGATCATCAATGTTGCAAGAGTGCAATCCATAATACCCCAACTTGACAAAAAAACAAACAACTGCACAACTCTACATTAGTCCATTAAAACAGCAAAAATGGAGGAGAGAAAAAACACCACGAGTTCTTTGGAAAATTGCTTGATCTATTCCATGGAGAAGGGAGATGACCGCTGTTATCACTCCAAAAGTCACCCTAGATTGTAATCATGTGAGCTTGGTAACATCAAAATATTTGTAAATGTAAATGAGTTTTTAAAGGTTAAATGGACAAGACTCCGAATAATAAGGCTTTAACTCAGAAATCTGGGCTAGCATGCACAAGCAAATGAGGTCTTGATTAGCTTCAGTTAGTTGTTTAAGGATAAATATGAGTAGAGGGAAGAATTTGTGAGAATAATGAACAAGTTCTCTATAAGCATTAGGCCTTCTAATATCTAGGTGAAGAAAAAGATCAGTCACAAGATCCTCTTGAAACTAAACTTTAGAACCCTGAAACCATTTATAGTAGCATCATAACCAAACATCCATTATAATACAACTATAAAATCTCACAAGGATCCTCCATTAATGAGCATCTAGAGTAAGAAGAAATAAGGAAATGAAGAGAAGCTGACTTCCATTAAGAAAAAATTATCAGGTCCAATACATAACCAGAGCACAATCTACTGAGTCAAAAATATTACAATTTGGGAGCCTCAGCTCAACCATTCGAACCCCCCATTCTCAATTGGAACATGGATTTATAATAGAAAAGGAAAGG
>JZKD02S1260322.1:0-12211 GCA_000966675.3 Picea glauca
TAAGAAATATTAGTGGAGTCGCCAGATAGTTTTCCTGAAACTACCAAAGAAAAGGGGAATAAAAGCCTAGTGGAGTCGCCAGGTAAGCTTGTAAGAGAAAGGTTTTTGAGGCAAGGCTTACCAAAAGATTTGTCGTTTAGGAAGATTGACTCAGTGTTCCCCGACAACGATGACAAAATGTTATCGCACAGTTTGTAGTTTAGGTCAAAGGCTAAAGGATTGAGATCAAACTGGCGTAACAGGAACCTTCCCCACCCAATGTCACCTCAATGGGGAGGTTCTTTCTGTTTAGGGAGGTTAGCCCAGGGGAGACGTCCCCGACAACCTGGGGTTTTGAAGAGGCTTAGGTATAAATCAAGGTTAAAGTTTCCTCCTCACAGTTTACCACCTAGGTCAGATAATCCGGCTAAACAACCAATAATGAAGTGTATGCCCAATTGAAAACACCTGCCCGGAACAAGACAACAACAATACAATATATATATGCAGGCTATAACTCAAAGGGTTAGTACTTCAATAACTATCTGCTATCATTTAATAAGCAAATGTAAAGCAATAGATACGAATGAAGTCAACATTTTGACAATTATCTATGAAAGAGCACCAATTCATCAACATCTATCAAGATGATCAAGCTAACAATGTATCCAATCAACAATTTGCTCAATAAATGCTTCAAATCATCATTCAATTGCTTATATTCAACTTTTGTCGCGTCAAGATGAGATAACCAACTGTGACGTCAGCCCTAATTAAGCTAGTTTGTTAGTCAGAGTTTCAAAATTTATAGTTTTGAGAGTGGTTTTGTACACTAAGACTTCAACGTTGGAGGCTAGAGATCAGTGCCTTAAGGGCACAAGGTCTTGAAAGGATGAAGACTTAAAGACTAGAGGGAAGGGTTCTAAAGTGCTGCAAAGGCAAGGCCCTAGAATCAAAACCCTAGGGGAAAGAGGCTCACTCCGATGTTGCTTAAGCAAGGCCTCGTGCTCTTTCCTCCTTTAGGTCAACTTGGGAAAACGGCTAGCATAAATGATAAATCTAAGGGATGAGGTGAGAGAAAGTGTTGTAAAGACAAGGCTTTCAAACCCTAGAAGATGATGGCCCTAGGTGTAGATAACCTAGGCCTAGGACGTCACCCCCTTTCAACCTATAAACTTCAACCCTAGCTTAAGGGAAGAAGCAAGATGAGTGTAGCAAAGGCTAGGCTCAATCCCTCTTCTTCAATGGCTAAAAAAAATCTCTCTAAGGGGACATGTAACAATGACCTACTTGTGTGCTTGTTACCTAGGGTTTCAAATCAACAATTTAATAAGCAAATGCAAGAAATTAGACCTACAACCATTCAATTAAGANGGACGTCACCCTCTTTCAACCTATAAACTTCAACGCTAGCTTAAGGGAAGAAGCAAGATGAGTGTAGCAAAGACTAGGCTCAATCCCTCTTCTTCAATGGCTGAAAAATCTCTCTAAGGGGACATGTAACAATGACCTACTTGTGTGCTTGTTACGTAGGGTTTTAAATCAGCAAATTAATAAGCAAATGCAAGAAATTAGACCTACAACCATTCAATTAAGAAGTTTTGCAAGAAAATCACTTACATATCATGAAGAAAGCACATGCAAACCCTAGTTGTAAACCTTCCTTGAGAGAAATGCCATAAGATACCAATAATATCCTTCCAATAGCAAGTGCGCCTCACTTAGACAACAAAAATACCCTAGGAGGGCGCAAAAATCAGACCTCACAAGTGTGAGTGAATTGTGTTATATCAAAATGAGGGAAAATATCCTCAATATATATCATCTCATGACCTTTAATTAAAATTAGGTCATTAAAATAGCCGACAAGGCTAACAACTAAAAATCATACTGTCTTACATTAAACTGCTAAAAGAAAACCCTAAATGAGCAATGAGCAAGACGTCTAGCCTCTTTGAGGGAGACGTTGGCCCTTTTTAGGGCAAATCACAGCACTAGATGACAAACGTTGGCCCCCTCTGGGCCTCCAAACTCTGCCACACATGCCAAACTGTCCTATCAAACTGCCATGCGCTGGAGGTGACATCAAGGACCTCTAGAGGACGTCCTGGGTCATTAGAGGGACACGTTCCACCTGCAGTGGGTCAACCCCCTAGGGCTGCGCTCAGCCAAGGCGTCCTGGATGAGAATGTCCTTCTTCTTCTCTCGTGCAAAGGCTCGACCAATCACTGTCCTGTCTCTGCCCCTGATGAGGTCCCAGCAACCATCTGATGGGCTCTTCAACCCCATGGAGGTCCGAACTAATCATCTCCCCATGTGTACCAGTCCACTTGGTACCTGTCCATCGAGCATGATCCTGTGCATCAAAAACTTCGCCCTCCATGGGCTCATTAGTCCTAGGGATCATAGCAATGTCAATCATACTTCATCATTAATTTTATCAAATGCATGCATAAAACCCCTAGCATATCATCTAATAGCTCAAAGACATTACAATGACCTACTATACAAAGCTGAAGAAAAAGACAAAATGCCCTATTGGGCCAGCATCCATAAGAAAAGGAAAGTTCCCAAGGTATATCATCCAAGCCATGTAACACGAGGTGATGTGGTCAAAGGATGTATAGACATAGTGAAAGATAGGGGTGATATCATCCGTGGGTGCCTTTGTAGGAGGCGAGTTGTACCTGNATGTAGACAAAGTGAATAACCGTCTAAAATTCAATCAATTCTACTCTACCCGAAACATACCAAAACTAATGTAAAGAAAGAAAATAGAGAAAAGATCGGGTAACTATACCTTTGATCCCATGTCTGGTGATGATCTCCTCAAGCTTGGAAGTTCCACTGACTTCACGTCTCCTCCCAAGGATGACCTGCATCCAAATATAGGCAAACAAGAACTACAAGCATGTTATTATATTCATGAGTTAGGGTTAGATATTGAATGCTAAGTATAAATCAATAAAAACACTCAAAACACCATCATTTGGGACAGGAAAATGTGATTCTTTTATTCATCATACAAAGATTATACCTTACAATCTGTGTCGGCCACCGTTCCGCGAACCTGGTTCGGGCTCCTCTTTACCATGCTCCAAGTGAACCTTGAATGAACTTCTTCTCTCAACCTTTTGATCACCTCAATGGAAGGGAATGGGTTAAATGAATGTAGAAGGGGTTGATGAGGGAATATTGAGGCAATATCTCACAAAAGGCAGCAATATCTTGGGCATGGAGGGGGAGTGAAATTGGGAAGAGTTTCACTGTTATTATGCTTGGATGTGAAATGAGACCCCAACACCTCCTTTTATATGACAAAAGGATGGTTATTCAGTTGGGTGATGGGATATATCAGGTGGATTAGTTGGGAAACTTTCAATAGCCCGTGAATTTCAATGAATTCCTTTCAACTTTTTAATTTTTGCAACTTTTACAAGCATACGCTGGCTGTAATGGTGCAACAAGAGTATGTACACTAGTTGTACTGGTGCAGCAAGCATATGTACGTGGGATGTAATGGTGCAATGCACGTACATCTTCTAAATTTTTTTTTTTTAAGAAGAGCTTATTAGCAGTGCTTTGGCAAAATATGCAAGTAAGAGGGCCAAGGCCATGTATGCATGAGTAGGGAATTTTATGGCTATAATAGGTATCCTTTTAAGGGATGGGGCATAATAATTTCGCTTTTCTCAATCATCTTGAATCCTTGATACTAGGATTACACTGCCTTTGATTCGATGAGCGTTTTCCAATGACTATACATTTGTCCAGATCTAAGTTCTGGAACACAAGTTATGGTCCTTCAAATTTCTTTAGGCCTTTACCAACTAGGGTCTTTCATCACCATGTCACACCCATGTGGTTCCCTATCACTTGTCATGCTACCTCATCATAACATACAAAGACTCGCTCAGCCAGAGGTCGACGCTTGTCTAGCTCTTATTGGCCTATTAATTTAATTAAATATATCAAAGGAGCACTTAGGATTATTAAGTTCGATTAAGTCCTAGGTCTCCAGACTTAGATGAGGTTCCTCATCGTGTTGTTATGAACATACCCCAAAAACTTTCGAATGTCGAAGTTGCAGAGAGGGTCCCACCTGCATTATTCCTTTACACAAATACAAGTAATTACATTACCCGACAATATAATTAATTATGTTTAATGTTTATTATAACATTGGAGTATGAGAAGGTAGGTTCGGGCCTTTGGCCCTTTTAACTTGTTCATTATATCACTCAAAAAACTTCGGAGTCCTAAAGTTTCAAACCCCTGTCAACCATTAGATCAAGCGGCCATGATATAGGAGGAGGACATTTGGTAGAAGACAAGGGTGACACATGGCCCAATCAACTGGTGAAATGTGTGAAGGTCCATTTGACACATAAGGTCTGTGAAAGTCACAAATCAAGGTGACGCGTGGCACACCTACTATGGGTCCACGTCACCCTAGGTAACATCAGCATGCCATGCCACTCCATCCTTCGATGCTTTGGCGATATTCTCATTCACCAACATTTCAAACCTCCTGGAGTAAGACTTTGCTAGAGTGCTTTATGTTATCCTTTCACTAGTTGATTGGACGAGCAGGAGAGGTTCCCGATGGATTCCCCAAATCAATGGCTCACGTTAACTCGCGAGTTCGATGTTTAGGGTTTCTAGTTGTTTAACACCTTTTATCTCCCAGATTAGGTCAACACCGAATGACCATGATGTAGATCTAATGGTCAGGGGAGATCCTAAATAACCTCATATCTACAGCTCGCGTTACTTCGCGACTGAGAAGTGGATCGGGGTTTAACAAGGGGATGAATCCCATGATAACAGGTAAATGACTGCCAACTGTTGGTCCATCGTTAAGATACTAATTCGAGAGGTCATCTTCGGTGCATTTAGTACTCTGCAATGTTCATTCCCCTGGAGCTCTAGACTCCCGAAGTCCCGAATGACTTAGCTCCTTTTTTAGTGTAGCGGAGGGTTCCAAGGTCCTGGTCTTATGGAACTTTGTCAAGCTCTAGAGGCTACACTCCTAACACTTATCTGAAATTTGGTTAAGGCCGTGGGCATGAGCCCGTGGTCACTTGGAGGACTGGTTTGAAGGAAGCACCCTTCGTCTATAGAGCTCAAAGTACACAACAGGAAAGGTAATTCAAGGAAATCAATAGGACTGAGGTAGTCCTGTAGAGTCTATCTCGACTCTATGTCTGTGGATTTGGTCCTTAAGAAATCCCTTGATGATTTTCCCAACCAACACATGGGCCACAGTCTTATGTCCCCAACTCCAGTTAAAGAGCCCATTGCTAGCAGTTCTCCTTTCTCTTTAAACCATCATTGCATCAGATTACACATTTACATTTATTTATATACCTCTATTCCTCATGTGCACAGAAAGAACAGATAGGGTTTTACTTTATGTGTCCTAGAGTATTACAAGGTAATTCTATTCAATTGTGCAAGGCATGTGCTAAACTTTTCATCCTACCAGCACCCAAAAGCAAAAGTTTACAATTGAAAACAAGCATTCAATCATGCATTTCATTTCAAGTACACAGGGCATATGAAATACTTATCTATTACACGTTGCAGCCAACCAACTGACTATGGGTGTTCACCTTTCCACCCAATCATAGGCTTAGAGTAATTCACTCTTATCACTTTGGACACGCCTGTGCCAAGCCATGATATAACTAGGGAAACTTCTTTGTGTTCGTTCCTCAAGTCTTCTACAAATTCTTCAAGATCCTCTCTCTGTCACAACCTCTTTGAGGTTTATCAAATGCTTCCTCAGCATCAAGCTCATGGCCTTCATCTCTGAGAAATCCTCCCTCTATCATATCTCTACAAGGTTTATCAGATTCTTCCTCAACATCAAGCTTGTAGCCTTCATCTATGAGAAATCCTCCCTCTATCACGGCCTCTGTGAGGTTTATCATATGCTTCCTCAACATCAAGCTCGCAACCTTCTTTGTTTGACTAAGGATGGATCTCTGGTCTATTAAACCAACAACAGACAACTCCTTTGTCTTCAAAAATCCACTTATCTAGTAATAATATAAGTTTCCCTTCTTCCCCACTGATCTCAGAGCCTCCATGGGGTTTATCATATGCCTTCTCAACTCAATTTCCTATGTGCAAGAGAGTCCCTTCATAGTTACACTACCCCTCGATGCCCTCTTCTTCTAGCACTAGTTTCTCTCCAGCAAACTCCAAGCTCGTGGCCCTCTTTTGCTCCAGTCTGGGCTTCGGGTCTTCTATTCTCCAGTTTAGAACTCTTTCACGAGTTCTTTGATCTTTCTATTACATGCGCTAGTGCATTCCTTTCAGCGATTCTCTTCCTCAGAGACCGAATTCCTCCTATGGTTCTCTCCTGTAACCAGAACAGCTTAATCTTTCAGTTCTTCTTGTAAGCTGGAGAGCCTCACACTCTCTTCTTCTTCTTGAATAGTCCTCAAAACCCATTTTTCTCTCTTTCTCCTTTTTTTTCTCATGTATTTTTCTTCCCCCTGCCCTAGGAAGGTTTTGGACCTATCATATTCCTTCTTCCAGAAGGAATTTGGGTCAATCTAGATCTATAGGACGACTGCACTATGTCGTACTTCGGGTTGACAATTTTTTGTCTTCTCAGCCAGGCCCTCCATGCTTCTATTGATTGGGGTAGTTGATTGTTCAACCACCAGTCCTTTTCTCATTAAACAATTTTTCCTTGGGATCAGGATGAGGCTTATTATTTCAAATCAAATATTTTATCAAAGAGGATTGGTTCATCTTGGCATGATGAACCCTCTCTACATGTTTCCTCACTCTTTCCTCTAGTGATATCATGGCCAATACTTCAAGGCTTCACCCCCATTGTCAGTTGTTGGCAATCTAAACAATAATACATTTACATTGTTCACATGCCATAGCATGGTAATCATAAGTAATGATTAATTACAAGCTTGGGGAAACAGGGGTATTACATTCTTGTTCTGTGCACTAAGAATTTTTAACAGGGAATTGATAATTTATAAATTTCCAAGTCTCAAGTTTCATTGTGATGGTGTAGCAAGAGATTTAACTTGCAAGTCCTTTGTATTCTCTCCCAAACCAGCAAGGGCATTGAAAGAGTCAAAGGTAGATGGACCCATGAGGACATGGGTGAAATAATCATCCATGATTCTCACTTCCAATCACCTATGTGTATCCTGGAGCTTGTGGAAATCTTAAAGTTATGAAGTGGAGAGGAAGAATGCAATCTCATGTTTACATTTTTGTGAGGTGTGACTCATTAACAAGGACAAGAAAAATTTGTAGGCTAGGATCATTAAACCTTTAATAAATCATTTGTATGTGTGGCCAAATTCTAGGGTTGAATGGTCATAGGTTGTTGGATGTATCATCTCAACCTTATCATCTTGATATTTTTTCCTTGGTACTTGGGTTTATCGGTCTTCATTTTCTTTTAAGACCTTAAGGGATCAATGAAGATTAAGGTGTTTAAAGCTCTAAGGTCTTAGGAATTATCATTAAGGAATAGTTCATGATCTTGTGAGTAGGACTTCAACATCTAAAATATATTATATGGAGTTTGATATAAAAAACTAGCCAACAATTGTTTTTACTACTAACATGAATGAGAACCTACTCCTTAAGTAGTTTGAAAAGTTTTATTTACATGCAAACCCTCCAATGACAGCAAGGATTATAAAACCTTTTTGTTTAATGAAAAACAAGCTTACCCAGAGGTTTAGAAATGCATTTCAGAAGTGGTTTGTTTGTACAAACCATCAATTTGTCAACGAGAAATAAATACTTCACAATCATTTTAATCACGAAAGAAGAAACAAGAGAAACCTTTTGTTACACTATGTCGGGAAATGTTGTTTGATGGGATTTTGTGGGCCACCTTATGTACAAACTCTCTACTCATATTGTAGTTCTTGCATATTGAGCTAATGCCACTGCAGGTTAAACCTGTTTGCACTCAAGGCACAGAGAGGTTTGAAAAACATGTTTTTTTTGTTGTTACATGCTTTAGAACAACATTCAAACAATCACCATATATCATATGGAGGTGATTCAATGTTTTCTCTGCATAACCAAGAATGCTAATATCTCACCTGTTGGGTATAGTTGAATCATATGGATTTCTGAAGCCCTGCTAGATCATGGGAACATAATTAGTGTGGGTGTGCATTTGGGCCCTGTAATATACCCTTATATTTAATATACTTAAAATAAAATTTCCTCCTGATCATTCATTTTCCAGGGCAAGATCAATATAGAAACAAGCTCATAATTCACTTACCAAGCATAATCCTATACTTAATGAAAGTGTGGCTTCAAGTCAAAATTAATCTTGTTCTATAAATCCATAAATTACAACAGTTGATCATATTCTAGATCTGTCCTAAAAGGTCTAGGTATACTCAACATTGCATATCCAAAGGCTACACTCAAATATGAATGTATAAATCTACACATTTAGACTCATAGTAGTGCACATTAGAGCATATTTATTGATCCAAGTATCTTTTCCTTTTGTGTTGGAAATTAAATCTGAAGATAGTTGTTATTAATACACTTAAATGTTGCTTTTTAAATCTAGAAAATCATGCTTTAGACAATATGGAAAGTCACTGCTTATTGGAGTTGGAATCATAGGTAAAGAAGGGCATAAAACCTACATGTGTTAACCTCTGAAATAGATCCATAAATGTAGTTTCATACATGTGTAAGAAAAAATTGTGTATATATATTTTAATGATGGTCCAACATATGATAATATTTTATTTCCAAACCTATAACCCAAGTAAGGCCACCATTCAACTATCAATATTAGCATACTCAGGTCTACCCTCTAAAATAGACATTCTCTCCATTCACCAAGCCATACTAATTGTTGTTCAAAGTTTTAAATGATGTGTAGTCAAGATTTTGACAAATAAACATATGCATATAGACATTAAAACCCCATCATGGCCCAGAACCATTGCTATCAAGAGTATAGTTCTGCCATGATTATATAAATGAAAATGAAACCTATTGATATCCATAATTGAGCTTCTCATAGCTGGAAAAAAAAGGCAATATCTCATACCACAAATTCATAACCAAAACTCCATAAATCACGATAGAGGAATGGGTTTCCAACAATGTTTTCCCAGGTCGGTTTAGGGTTTGCAAAGGTTGGGTGAGGGCATACAAAGATGGTCATTTCATGCTTATGTTCATGGCTATTGACAACTGTGGTATTTTTTCATGATACTACAAGTCACCTTCACCCAAAAAGACACATGGACACTCTCCATCCTAGATCAACCTTGATAGCATGGAGATCTCCCCACATAAAGAACACAATTCCACCCTTAGAAATTTTGGAGTAGAGTCTCAACAAGAGGTTGCATGGACCAAGAATGCCCACACTTCTTTTAGATTTAGCTTGTGTTGGGATAGATCTAACTATAGTCTATGGTTGTTAGCTGGCAAATAAAAGGGGTGGAGATATATGAACTTGATGTGTCATACAAGAACACCCCCACTGAAGATTTGCAATACAATGATAAGTGCTCTGGTACCACCAATATTATGGTCTCCTTGAACCTACCTGGAATGACATTGGATTGGAAAGATGTATATAAATTGCTATCTTTTAGGGCTTCTAGCATTCATTGGTGAACAACGGTAAGGGAAACAAAATTTGTTCCAGACCTATCATTTCATAGCAGTAGAACAATAATAGGTAACAATTGTCTTCATAATGTGAAACAATAGGGACGCACTCAATGTGAAAGTAAATATGACTTGTTCTGGGCTATTCCAGGTCCCCACATAGCTACCTATACTTAGTACATGGAGGGAGGAACCGACTAAGGTAACTTGATGACCATTCTTTGTTGAACGCCCCAGCTCTTGAGTATTCTCAAGAGTTGTTTTTAAGACATATCTTGTTGGCTCTTGAAACTCAAAGGAAGAGCGCTTAGACCTTTGGGAACTAAATGTATTTTTATGGAAGATCTACATCATCTTCTGAAGGGTTTTCATGACTATTTTGCAAACCACATGTAGAAGATTGTCTTTTCCAGCCAACAGTTGAAGATCTCCTCTCTTTGTTGTTCTATTTCATATTTCTAGCAGGTAGAATTGACATCTTTGGCCATTATTTGAAGCATGATAAAGGCTTGAGCATGATTTTTAAGAAGTGACCCAGCCAAACATTCAATGTAAGAGGAGTGATATACCTTCATAATATATAAGAGTGGTCGCTATTTTTGTTTTCTTGGAGAGTGCCAAGCATAAGGAATTTTAAAACAGTTATTACTGCCAAATATTGAGGAGTGTTCAACTCATTATGTTGAATAGTTCCATCAACCAAACCATGCAAATTCCTATGTAAATAAACAAGGAGAGTTCATCTTCAACTTTGTTTCGATTACTTAAATTGTGTATCCTTTTATATCATGGGGCTATAGACCTTCTACTCTTGGAATGAAGTTTATATGAACTTAGGGTTTTCATTGTAGTCTTTAATCATTTCAGTTCTCTGATCTTGTTCCTCATTTAATCTAGACCATATCTAACAAAGGATCAAGTTGGGGCTTGATTTTCTCTATTTTGCAATCACCATTATAAATGAGGACCTCATGAAGCCCATATATAGCTTTGAGTGAAAACCTAAAAGTCATCAACCTCGTCAATCTAATAATTTCTTTTTTGATGAATGTAG
Source organism: Picea glauca (assembly GCA_000966675.3). Taxonomy (NCBI): domain Eukaryota; kingdom Viridiplantae; phylum Streptophyta; class Pinopsida; order Pinales; family Pinaceae; genus Picea; species Picea glauca. The sequence goes on from JZKD02S1260322.1 coordinate 10,688, forward strand.
TTATGTGAGACATTCTACAGCTTACAAACCTGTGAGATGTGGATCATTGCAGCTATGTGAGTCTTTCTCTCAGCTTACAAACCTGAGAGAAATCCCCTAAGAAGTGTATTTGGTTCTTGCCTGAGACAGATCTAGGAACGTAGAGATGACCTCCTCCATTCATAGAGTTGAGAAGAACTCCAAATGATTATCCAGTGGGAAAGGAGATCTGTTGAGTTAGACNGTTGTTTTTAAGACATATTTTGTTGGCTCTTGAAACTCAAAGTAAGAGCGCTTAGACCTTTGGGAACTAAATGTATTTTTATGGAAGATCTACATCATCTTCTGAAGGATTTTCATGACTATTTTGCAAACCACATGTAGCAGATTGTCTTTTCCAGCCAACACTTGAAGATCTCCTCTCTTTGTTGTTCTATTTCATATTTCCAGTAGGTAGAATTGACATCTTTGGCCATTATTTGAAGCATGATAAAGGCTTGAGCATGATTTTTAAGAAGTGACCCAGCCAAACATTCAATGTAAGAGGAGTGATCTACCTTCATAATATATAAGAGTGGTCGCTATTTTTGTTTTCTTGGAGAGTGACAAGCATAAAGAATTTTAAAACAGTTATTACTGCCAAATATTGAGGAGTGTTCAACTCATTATGTTGAATAGTTCCATCAACCAAACCATGCAAATTCCTATGGAAATAAACAAGGAGAGTTCATCTTCAACTTTGTTTCGATTACTTAAATTGTGTATCCTTTTATATCATGGGGCTATAGACCTTCTACTCTTGGAATGAAGGTTATATGAACTCAGGGTTTTCATTGTAGTCTTTAATCATTTCAGTTCTCTGATCTTGTTCCTCATTTAATCTAGACCATATCTAACAAAGGATCAAGTTGGGGCTTGATTTTCTCTATTTTGCAATCACCATTATAAATGAGGACCTCATGAAGCCCATATATAGCTTTGAGTGAAAACCTAAAAGTCATCAACCTCGTCAATCTAATAATTTCTTTTTTGATGAATGTAGTTATGTGAGACATTCTACAGCTTACAAACCTGTGAGATGTGGATCATTGCAGCTATGTGAGTCTTTCTCTCAGCTTACAAACCTGAGAGAAATCCCCTAAGAAGTGTATTTGGTTCTTGCCTGAGACAGATCTAGGAACGTAGAGATGACCTCCTCCATTCATAGAGTTGAGAAGAACTCCAAATGATTATCCAGTGGGAAAGGAGATCTGTTGAGTTAGACGTGCCTGTGGCTGAGCACAAGGTGAACGTGTGAAATCCCAAAGTGTTGTGTGCATCATCATGTGAACATACATGAAGATGATGTATTAGCCTACTCGGAGCAGCAGAGTTGACGAGAATACTCTAGATGATTATCACATGTGAGGCAATGGGAAATAAGATCTGTTTAGTGGACGTGCCTGTGGATGAGCACAAGTGAACATATGAAGATTTGGTTCTTTTGTGTAATGCAGTGAACCAGAGATATGACATCCCTATGGATGTGCCCCTAGTGGATGAGCA
>JZKD02S1260344.1:0-12211 GCA_000966675.3 Picea glauca
AACAATGTAACACAATGTATGAATATAATATATGTTGGTTTTCCCGGTTTGGGTTTCCAGGTGAAAAATCTCTGTGTAGTGTTTGTATTTGCCATTGTATCTTTTCTGTTCTTTTCTGAATATCAGTTTGCAGTAGATATTGTACAAGGTTAGAATTTACACATGGAAACCTCCCAAAGCATAAGGAAGAGCGTGCAAAGCAGCAGAAGTGTTGGGCCTGAGCCCCAGAACTTAACGTTGATCAACGAAGAGCTGGAGGTCAAAGCGTCCTTCGAACAATTCGGGTGCATGGCCTTTTGCACGAAAATTCAAGGATTCAATATAAGACGAGCCGAGCAGTTCACTCTCAGTTTCAATGGATCCCGCGCGGTGATCTTTGATGTCATTTTTCAAGTAACCGAGGAAACTGTGTCAACTGCAATAGAGATACTTCGACACGGCGAGAGATGTTCTAAGGGAAATCCCTTGGACACACAGTGCTATGAATATTTCATTAGACAAGATTGTCCAGGATGGAAGGGCGAGGCAGGCGTCCCGAGTAGATACTTGCAGGAACCATTCCAAAAACTGCTTAGAGTAATTAGGAAATATTTCACCTATGAAGGGAGGTTCGACAAGATACATTCTCATCACATTAGATTGTTGATGCACTTCACAGGAAGGAGATCATTAAATATACCCTTTTTCCTACACCAGAGTCTCCAGAAGATGGCAAGCAGGGCACAAGCCGAAGTGGATAAATAAAAAAGGAGACTCTCTCATTTCTCGCTTATTAAATTGTTGATAGTGGAAGAATTAAGATGATTGGGGAGCAACCGAGATTCATTCTTGCTCACAGCGAGCATCCCCAAGGATCCAAAACGAGATCTCTCTTTATCCGTAGAAAAGGTAATGCCACACCGCGCAGAGGCTGGATCGGAAGAGACTGCGCAGGAAGGAAAGATGTTGGAATCCATGTCCCCCCAACAACAAATACCTCAGAGAAGGGGCAAGCCAAAGAATAACAAGGAAACTGGGGAATCCCGAGTCTCAAGTGAACCGCGCGCAAGGTCAGCTGTTGAAGAATTACTTATGCACTCTATTCGACTTGAACTTGTCAAGGGTACGAGTCGAGAATAACTTCATTTTTTGTATTCTCAAACGTGGCGCGGATCTCAACAGTTTTGGAGAAAGTGTTGCCCTCAGGCGGTTTTGTCATTTTGGTAACGACTGCGACAGTCAGTAGTCACGTTCCACGTACGCACCTTAGCAAATGAGTAGGTGGCTGAAATCAGAACCGTTATAGTAGATGGCGAAAATCTGATAGAGCACTTTATCGTTCTGATATCCTGTCAAAGGAAGGCAGCGATGCATCACTCTCCCCCATGATGAGACCTTATTGATAACCGAATCATGTGGCAAAGACAAGTGGTCACGACGCGACCAAACACAGTTGGTTTCTATTTCTGGAAGGAGGTCATACGAAAGGTCATTGAACAAAAGACGGTCAGTTTCCTAGATTTTAGGGATAATAGCTAGGGAGCAGGGCAACCCAAGCGACGCCCTTGCCTATATATTTTATCTTTTCAATGTAAGCCATGTTGGTTGGCAAAATTAGTGTAGACAGTGGCTATCGAATCTAGTTTGAATTCGATCGAAATTTAATGCAAAAGTCCTGAAGCTTTGATGAAACGATTCTAATTGTAGCAGTTGGATGTATTGTTTCCTTTATTTGTGTATGTACTTGTATTCTTTATTCATATCTATTTTTGTCTGAATAGGAACGTAATTTCTAACCTGGGATTCGCTACGCAGCACCCTGGGATTCGTGCCATTCAGACAAACCGTTTTCCTCTAAGTTAACTCTAAATTCATCCTTAGAGGTGCTTTGAGTTACTTCATGTGCTCGACTTCCCACCACACACAATGATTTTAAACTGGAGATTGTTTCTCACTTAGCCTTTATCCTCTCAAGTTCAGTCACCGAGTCATTTGTTTCTATCGTTTCCTTAAATCGACTCCATAGCCCAAGGTCTTTCTCTCTTGCCCCAATAGAACCAAAAAGCCATTATTTAAAGGTGTTAAATCTAGTCGACAACTTAAAGCCACATCCTATACCGAGACAAAGTCTCCTGAGAGATCCCTCTCTAGGTCCGAAAGGCTAGTTTCAAGCCTCAAATTTGGTTTGTAGGTTGCCTCTGTCATTCGTTTCTCAGCCAAATGAAGTTTATGGAGAGCTAACATTCTGGTGCCATTGTCGGGAATGGAATTGAATAAATTTTCCCTGGGAGAACGACTAAAGTTACAGTTTTGACCCCTGAGGGTAACAGAGGGACAAACATATCTATTGGTTGAAACCTTTACCCTGACGACTCCATCCAAAAAGACCAGTAGCACCAAGTAGCGCGGTTCAGGAACCTTGGCTCTGAAGACGATCTATACCAGAGAAAATCCTGACCCAAACCCTATAGAGCATGTGTGCGACCCCGAGAAACTTTTGCACAGGCCTAGAGAGCAAGCATCAGACCCATTCTATTACCTGGACAGAAGCATGTCCTTGCCCAAAGATGATGCGCAAAGCATTAACGACCTCGAGTTTGACGAATTATTTGAGCAAACCTTGTTCAGGTCTAAGTTGGAAACCAACTTGGACAAGATAGTCTTCGACCAGAAGAGATTCCAAGCCCTGATACCTAATCATATCCCCCAGATCCCCAACCCTCCTAGATCCATGGCCACCAGATTCTCCCCCCTCGTTCTGCCAGCCCAACTGCATGATTTTCCCCAAAATTAGAGCCAGAGGATTAAGCTCTACGATGTTGAAGGGAATGTTTCAGCCAAGAGGCATCTGGATTAGTTCAACAATTTCGTCGACCTGGAGGAGGTAGACTATGTAGATGCGAAAATGAGGTTGTTCGCGTAGAGCCTTTCGGGGGAGGTGAGGAAATGGTTCAAATCCCTCCCGGCAGCAAGCATTCAAGACTTCGTCATGTTCAAAACGTCTTTTGTTACTTTATGGGGAGACAAGAATAACCCCTTTCAGATGTTGACACAGTACAATAATATGAAGAGGGCGTCGGAGGAGACGGTACAAGAATTCTCATCCCGTTTCATGAGGGTTTATAACTCGATTCATGTATAAGTCCAGCCACCCCCTGGGGTTGCGCAGTTGCGATACATCGACTCCTTCGACAACGATTTTGCCTTGTTGTTGAGAGAAAGAATATCAACAAATCTAGACGCAATGATGAGCGATGCAGAGATTCAACAGAGGCGATAAGAAACCCCAAGGAGACGCACAACCATCGACTTCTCGGTCCTCGGACGACAAGTTCGACTTGATGATGAAGACGATGGAGAAACTGATGGAGAGAATGTCCATGGGAAATAGACCTGTTTCCCGAGAACAACATGACCCCTAGCCCAGAAATCAGAACCTCATAAGGGGTCAAGTTCCTCAAATCAGACAGAGGGAGTAGAGAGAGTAGGGTGACCAACAAACAAGGCCTCTGTTCCAAAACAATTACGTGAACGAGGACTTCGATCAGTTGTTAGAAGACCAAATGAATTGTTACAATGAAAAGAATCCGTGTGTGTTTCTGACAAAGGGAGAACATGATCAGTACATGAGAGAATGACAATATGATGCTTGAGACGGATGACACGACGTCCCGAGAAACAAAAGAGTTCAGGAAAGGTTATCAGAATGCCATCATGCAGTTTCAGAATAAATATAACCTAAGGAGAAAAGAGGTGCCTACCGAACCTCGACAGACAAATCCCACAAGGAAACCTTCAGTGGACACCCCTTCCACAAGAAGACCGAGGCCAGACAACCCAACCAAGGATGCAACAGAAAAGGCAAATTCAAAGGAGGAAGCCCCAAGGAAAGCGCTGGAAACAAGTCGGGAAGCATGTGGAAAAGAGGTAGAAAAGGTCTATCCTCCTTTTAACTTTGAGCATGACATGGCCAAAATAAAAATCTTTGTCCCATTCAATGAAGTTATCAAAAGGGGTGAGTATCAGAGAAGATTATTAAAATTCTAAAAATGGGAGGGACCCCCAATACTTTGAGCGTCCAAGAAGATCACCCTGCTATTCTGTTTGGTTGGTGCATTGAGGAGACAAGTGATACTAAGGATGTCCCCCCATTCTATGTCAGTCTAAAATTTCACGACATGACCCTACATAACGCCATGCTGGATTCAGGTGCGTCACACAACCTCATGCCAAAGGTGATCATGGACAAGTTGGGTTTGGACTTCACCGGGCCTTATAAGAACCTTTTTTCCTTTGATTCGAGGAAATTCAAGTGCTTGGGTCTCATTAAAGACTTGGTCGTATCACTGGCCCAAATTCCTTAGAAGAACATGGTTATGGATGTGGTCATGGCAGACATACCCCTTAAGTTTGGCATGTTTCTTTCCAGGTCATGGGCTGCGAAGTTAAAGGGGAATCTGCAAATGGACATGTCATACGCCACCATTTCTATTTTTGGCCAGGATAGACGGTTGTATAGAGAAGTGATGCTGAAATACATGGTAAGCAGTAAGACGCAACCAAATAACCATCCTATCTACTTCGTCGACACTGAGGTTGGTTCTTCCATATTCTACAATGACCTGAGCTTTGAAGAGGAAGAATCGACAATCATCATGACAGCCGATGAGGAAACTGTGCGACAAGCAGTAGAGTGCGTCGACCCAAAGAAACACATGGAAAATGAGATATGGAACATGAGTTTCGATGGCGTTGTCAGTAAGGAAGGAGCAGGGGTCGACGTATGGATATTCCCCCCCGAGGTGGGCACAAAATTGTGCTCGTACAAGCTCACGTTCGAATGTACAAACAACATGGCTGAGTATGAGGCATTGATTTTGGGCCTGAAGGTTTTGAAAGAATTAGGTACAAAGAGGATATCAGTGCACGGAGACTCCGAGATGGTTATAAACTAGGTGAAAGGAATATATCAGTCCAAACACCCCAGGCTGGGAGCGTACAGAAACTTGGCGTTGGACCTCCTCAAAGAATTCTCGAAGTATGATATATGTGTTATCCTAAGGGGGAAAAATCAGATTGTCGATGCGTTGGCCACATCGGCCTCATTTTTTAAAATTCCCATCTTCCCAAACATAAAATACGAGATCGAAGTCAAACATAGGCCGACAATGCCTAATAATATCAAATATTGGCAGGTGTTTGAGGATGACAAACAGGTGGAGATATTTCTCCAAATGAGCAACGAGTTCACTAACATAAACATTGATGATGAGTGTCGTTGCGATGAATATGGGAGTACAGATGCACACATCGATGATGACCCTTTCCAGAACCAGATAGCAGGAAGGGACATAGTACAACTGAAAAATAACATCATCCCAAAGGTGCTAGTTCCGTTGGAAAAGTTGTTTGATGAAAATGATGTGGCTAGAAATCCCAAGATCACTGCAAATGACGAGGATGTTGAAGACTGCAACATTGAGACTCAGGAGAACCCGAAAATAATCAAATTGTCAAAAATGCTCAGTCCAGAGGTCAAACAAGACTACATCAAGCTCATGAAGGACTTCCTCGATGTTTTCGCTTGGAGTACGACTTGAAGGTGTATGACACTAAAGTGATTCAGCATGTCATCCCTCTCAAAGAAGACCAGAGGCCTTTCAAACAAAAGCTGCGACGGATAAATCCCCTACTGTTTTCACTAATGGAAAAGGAGGTAAAGAAACTCTTCGAAGATAAAATTATCATTTCTTTAAGGTTTTCTAAGTGGGTGGCCAACTTGGTACCTGTTAGAAAAAAGAGTGGTGAAATAAGATTGTGTGTGGATTTTTGAAACTTAAACAAAGTGTCCATCAAGGACCACTACCTGCTCCCTAAAATGGACTATATTCTGTAAAAGGTAGTGGGGTCCCAGAAGATGTCCATGCTGGACGGTTTTTCGGGTTATAATCAAATCATGGTCCACCCGAATGACAAGGGAAAGACGACTTTTATGACACCAAGGGGGACGTTCATGTATGCCAAGATGCCTTTCGGCCTGATGAACGTCGGAGCTACTTTCCATAGGGAAATGGACATATCATTTGCTGACAAAAAGGAGAAGTTAATTGTGATCTATCTAAACAACATCACGGTATACTTTGACTCCGATGAACAACACCTCAAGCATCTGAAGAAAGTTTTCCAGAAGTGTAGGAAATTCGGCATATTACTGAATCCGAAAAAGTCACATTTTGGGATTCAAGAAGGGAATATGTTGGGGCACATCATCTCGAAGGAGGGAATTAAGATAGACCCCAGTAGGGTTGAATGAATCCTGAAAATCAGCACTCCGCACAGTAAGAAGGAAGTGCAATCTTTCATGGGAAAAGTGAATTTCTTGAGAAGGTTCATCCCGAACCTGGCAGAAATTATAAAACATATCACCTACATGCTTAGAAAGGGGAACGATATCAAGTGGAACCCAGAAGCCAGGAAGTCATTTGAAGATATCAAGGTGGCACTAACTAGAGCTCATGTGCTAGACAGTCCAGAATTCACGAAAGATTTCATCCTATTTTCATTCGCCTCAAAGCATACAATTGTCTGCGTGCTGTTACAGAAAGATGAGAAGAACTTTGAAAAACCCATAGCCTATTTTAGCAGGATGATGAGGGATTCTCCACTAAGGTAAGACATTATGGAGAAACAAGCATACGCCTTAGTGAAATCCCTAAAGGAGTTTAGAACATACATATTACACTCCCACATTATCGCTTATGTGCCTAACAACTTAGTCAAGGATATCTGGAGTCAACCTGACCCTTAGGGGAGAAGGGGTAAGTGGATAGTGGCCATGCTAGAACATGATCTCAAAATCAAGCCCATGAAGTTGATTAAAGGGCAGGGCTTTGCAAAGCTGATGGTGTAGTCAGACTACGACATTGTGGGGATCAACTTCATCGCTGATCTATCAAAGAATCCTCAGGAAGAAACAATTGCGCGAGTGTCTCAGGATTTCGTCAATTCGCCCTGGTATACAGACATCAACTACATGCTAAGGAATCTGCAAGCCCCTCCTAGTTTGAGTAATACCAAGGCCAGATTTTTGAAGCTCAAAGCGGTTAATTTCTGCATCCTGGATAGTTCACTATACTAGAAAGATCCCAGAGGGATATTGCTGAGTTGTTTGTTGGAAAGCAATGTGAAACGAGCTGTCGAAGAATTTCACAAAGGCGATTGCAGAGGACACCACTACTGGAAAACCACCACGCAAAAAATCCTAAGAGCGGGTTACTATTGGCCTACCATCTTCGCAGACGTATACAAAGAAGTGTCCAGTTGACACGAGTGTCAGATTTTCGATGGAAGAAGAAATTTGTAGCCCCTACCACTAAAGTCGATCTCAGTCGAAGCACCTTTCATGCAGTGGGGTTTGGATTTTATAGGTGAAATAAATATGCCATCCTCAGCGCAACACAGATGGATACTTACAGCCACAGATTACTTCACTAAATGGATAGAAGCAATCCCCACGAAGCAGGCTACTCATACAGTCATTATCCAATTTTTGGAGACAAACATCGTGTCGAGATTTGGATGTCCTATCAAGATCATAACAGACAACACAGTCGCATTCAAGTCCAAGAAGATGGAGAATTTTTGTTAGGATTACAATATAACCCTGGATCATTCTACAACGTACTACCCACAAGGAAATGGGTTAGCAGAATCATCAAATAAAAGCCTAACCAAGATCATCAAAAGACTCCTGCAAGACAACAAGAAGGCCTGGCATAAAAAGATTATTTATGCGTTGTGGGCGGACTGGGTTACCACCAAGAAGTCCATCTCAACGTCGCCATTCCAGATTGTATACGACGAAGACACAATTTTCCCTACCTCACTAGGGTTGCCCGTCAAAAAGTTGTTGCAAGAACATGAGGTTGAGCCAGATGACACACAGAGGAGAATAAATTAGCTAATTCACACACAATAGATGAGGGAACAGGTGTACAATCGATCACAACTCCACCAAGAGAGGATGAATAAAACCTTTGACAATCATTCTAAGCAAGAGGAGTTTCGAATGGGAGATCCAGTGTTGAAATGGGACACGAGAAATGAGGATAAAGGAAAGCACGGAAAATTCGATAATGTTTGGACAGACCCATTCAAAATCGATGCATATCGCGGAAATAATGCTTATTTTTTGGAAGAACTAAATGGATAATGCGTTGGTTGGGGGCCTGTAAACGGCAGGTTCCTCAAACACTATCTAGTGAAATAGAATCCGTTTAAGTCACATGTCATTGTAAATAGTCGTTTTATTTTTTTTTGTGTCGAATCAGTATGTTAGCAGAAAATTGAAGCCTGAAGTGAAGGCCCTGAGTTTATTCCAAATCTTTTAGAAACTGTGTCGATAGGTTTAGGTTGTGTTTTTTTTTTCATATTCCAGTGTTTGGAGGTCGAATAAGGCCCAATGGTCAGGCACCTGGTCTATTGTTCTTTGCTACCTTGCTGGGAGGATAACATCCCTGTTGGAGCCAGCTGTTAGCGCCGCCATTTTTCTGTTCAATTAGAGTCGGTTTTAGTTGAGTTATGGCCCATGTGTCAAAGAATGTGAGGGCAGGTATCAAACAACAAAAGGGTCAAAGGCAGTAAGTGGTCTATTGGCCCTTGGAGTCGAGAAGGGATGTCAGATTCAAAACAGATGTCAACAATACGAGTCGGTTCCCAAAGATGCGGGTCCTATCAAAACGGGATGTTCTACATGCCCCAGGTTGAGGCAAGATGTTAATAGAAGTCATGTCAGCAAGTGTAGTGACCATCGTCGACTCATTATGAAGGTTGGAAGAATGAAAAATTGTGGCGTTCATATCACGTATGCCCTGGAGCTCTTATCAACTGTACTATCCACGCACGGATGTGCTATGGAAAACCTGCAGTTCGCTTCGAAACATCTAGTCGCCATGAATTCAATGTTCCTTGGCACGATTCCACCTCCTGCCTGCTCTGTTATAAATTCCACATGTTTTGCATGCATTCTATTCGCAAATTAGGCTTATGCACTGTGTGTAGTTTTCTCTCGCAAGCCCAGGTTGAGCAGGATTACTATCTTGGGCCCGTGCCTAATCCGCCGCACACAGGATAAATACGATTTGCACCATGGCAACCTCCCAAAGCATAAGTAAGAGCGCGCGAAGAAGCAGAGGCGCTGGACCTGAGCCCCAGAACTTAACGTTGATCGACGAAGAGTCGTAGGTCATAGCGTCCTTCGAACAATTCAGGTGCATGGCCTTTTGCATGAAAATTCAAGGATTCAATATAAGACTAGCCAAGCAGTTCACTCTCAGTTTCGATGGATCTCGCGCGATGATATCTGATGTCATTTTTCAGGTAACCGAGGAAACTGTGTCAACCGCAACAGAGATCCCTCCACGTGGTGGAGATGGTCTAAGGGCATGCTCTTGGATGTACATTGTTATGAATATTTCATCAGACGAGATTGTTCAAGATGGAAGGGCAAGGCAGGTGTCCCGAGAAGATACTTGCAGGAACCGTTCCAGAAACTGCTTAGAGTAATTAGGAAATGTTTCACCTGTGAAGGGAGGTTTGACAGGATACATTTGCATCACATTAGATTGTTGATGCACTTCATAGGAAATAGACCATTAAATCTACCCTTTTTCCTAAACCAGAGTCTCCGGGAGATGGCAAGCAGTGCGCAGGCCAAAGTGGATAAATCGAAAAGGAGACTCTCTCATGTCTCGCTTATTAAATTGTTGATAGTGGAAGAATTAAGACGATTGGGGAGAAACTGGAATTCATTCTTGCTCACATTGGGCATCCCCAAGGATCCAAAAGGAGATCTCTCTTTATCCGCAATAAAGGTAATGCCACACCGCGTGGAGGCTAGAGCGGAAGAGACTGCGCAGGAAGGAAAGAAGTCAAAATCCCTAACCCCCCAACAAAAAATACCCCGGAGAAGGGGTAGGCCAAAGAAGAACAAGGAAACTAGGGAAGCTCGAGTCCCGAGCGAACCGCGCGCAAGTTCGGCTGCTAGAGAATTACTTATGCACTATTCGGCTTGAACCTGTCAAGGGTACGAGTCAGAAAACTGGAGTGGAACGAGGAAGAGAGATATCGGAGGTGCAGATGTTCAAGGGTCATCTCAACAGTTGAAGCAGGCGTAGCTCACCATCACCGAGCTTTATCAGGAAAATAGGGAATTGAGACGACAGCTAGCAGCGAAGACCCTTGAAGTGTCAGCATCACAAGGTCGTGAAGGAAATGTGACGTGACTCAAGAGATAGCTCAGAGATGTGAAAGATACTATCATATAGCTGTGTGAAACACAAAGGTTATTGGAGGAAAGGAAGGCGAAGCATCTCAGAGAATGTGAAATGGCTGAGGAGAAAGTCCACACAGACCTTGCTAGCACGCAGAAGAAGCATGATTAAATAACTTCATTTTTTGTATTCTCAAACGTGGCGCGGATCTCAATAGTTTTGGAGAAAGCACTGCCCTCGGGTGGTTTTTTCATTTTCGTAACGAGTGCAACAGTCAACAGTCATGTGCCACGTACGTACCTTAGCAAATGAGCAGGCAGTTGAAATCAGAACCGTTACAGTAGATGGCGAAAATATGATAGAGCACTTGATCATTCTGATATCCTGTCAAAGGAAGGCAGCGACACATCACTCTCCCCCATGATGAGACCTTGTTGATAACCGTACCTCGTGGTGAAGACAAGTGGCCGCGACACGACCAAACACAGTTGGTTTCTATTTCTGGAAGGAGGTCATACGAAATGTCATTGAACAGAAGACGACCAGTTTCTTAGATTTTAGGGATAGTAGCTAGGGAGCAGGGCAGCCCAAGCACCGCCCTTGCCTATATATTTTATATTTTCAATGTAAGTCAGGTTAGTTGGAAAAATTAGTGTAGACAGTGGTTATTGAATGTAGTTTGAGTTCGATCGAAATTTAATGCAAAAGTCCTGAAGATTTGATGAAAATATTCTAATTGTAGCAGTCAGATGTATTGTTTCCTTTCTTTGCGTATGTACTTTATGTATTCTTTATTCATATCTATTTCTGTCTGAATAGGAACGTAATTTCGAACCTAGGATTCACTGCACATCGCCCTGGGATTTGCGCCATTCAGACAAACCGTTTTCCTCTAAGTTAACTCCGAATTCATCCTCAGAGGTGCTCCGAGTTACTTCATGTGCTCCTCTTCCCGCCACACACAACGATTTTAAACTGAAAACTATTGCTCGCTTAGCCTTTATCCTCTCAAGTTCATTCACCTTGTCATTTGTTTCTATCGTTTCCTTAAATCGACTCCATAGCCCAAGGTCTTACTCTCTTGCACCAATAGAACCAGAAATCCATTATTTAAAGGTGTTAAATCTAGCCAACAACTTAAAGCCACATCCTATACCGAGACAAATTCTCCCGAGAGAGCCCTCTCCAAGTCCGAAAGGCTAGTTTCGGGCCTCAAAGTTGGTTTGTAGGTTGCCTCTGTCATTCGTTTCTTAGCCAAACGAAGTTTACAAAGAGCTAACAGTCTTCATCATGGCCATCTTTTGAACAATGTTTACATGTGAGTTTTTCTCCCTCTTTCCCGACTGAAGCATTCTTTCTTCCATTTCCCTTGAACTCATTCTTTCCTTTGTCTCCATGAACAAAAGGTTTATTGCTGCCCTTTTGAGGTTCATTCCTCCCTCTTGCTTCCAAATGAGCTGCATGTACACAAACTTCATCTAGACTTGTAGGGTTAAACATAAGTATTGTGTGCCTCAAGTAGCTATGCAATCCTCTAATGTATTTGAGTAAAGTTTCTTGAGAAGATAAATCTATACCCAAAATCAAAGCTCTTCTTCTAAATTCTTGAGTGTAGCTTTGCACACTTTTCCCTTTAGCTTGTCTAAAATTTTGCCAATCCATAATAGTTTTCTGCATGTATGCTAATGGATAAAATTGTCTTTTAAGTGCAACAATAAAATCATTCCAAGAGGATAAAACTTTTCCATGTTTCTTCATGTCCTCTTGAGTTTTGGCTTCCCTTCAAATGAGTGTTGCACTTTCCAATCTAAGAGAAGCAAGTTGAATCTTAGTTTCATCATATTTGATTCTTTGTATCCTGCAATACACTTCAATATGACGAATCCAGTTATCCAATTTCTCAACATTTACCTCTCCATTGTACATAGGCAATTCAAACTTAATATCACGCTTAAGAAAAG